>MKYO02030958.1:592111-645156 GCA_002013955.2 Citrus medica | reverse complement strand
TGTTGAGTGTTAGAAAATGCATATTTATAAAGGAGAAAATCGTCATTTTACATTTCATGTTTTACTAACAACCCTTACTTTTATGTATTTAAGTTTCTTGTAATTTAATTGCGTGTGTTTTATTTTAATTAAGTATTTTATGTATTTTAGGGGTATCACGGTCATTTCACAATAAACGAGAGATCAGATGGCAAAACAGACATCACTTTTGAACTCAGGACGGTCGAAAACCTTAGGAGGAGCATAAAAGGAAAAAATAATATTGTTCACATATACTGTACTATTCATATGTACGGGTACTGTCTATGTTACTGTTCACGGCACTGTTCACATAGACAGATCGATGACGTGGCATTGACCGATGATGTGGCATTGACTGATGAGGTGTCACGATCCTGTTGGACTAAAATTCTTATGCACTGTTAATCGATGACGTGGCAGCATATTAGTGGATAAAAAATCTCATGTACGGTACATGCAACACATAGGATTATTTTCAATCAAACCGTGTTACTGTTCATCCACGTGGTCAAACCGTGTACGGTTCACGCGGACTGTTGACTGATGACGTGCGCAATCCTGAGAATTCAAACTGTTTTTAATTCGATGGCCACGATTTACTCAATGTATCTATAAAAAGGAGACCTTTCCCCCGTAATTTGATATCCCTGAATCCATTTTTGGACTCCATTTTTTGTAATTCTCTCTCCATCTAGTATTTTCTACGTATGTTAATAAATTCTCATTTTGCCCCTAGTTCAATTATAAATTCTCATTTTTTGTAATAAATCCATTTTCTACGTATGTTAATAAATTCTCTCTTCACCTTCAATTATGAAGGTGAAGTCTCAACATGTGTCATGGGCTTTATTTGGTAAATTTATTTTCTCTTCCCCTCTAGTTTTTGTGGATGTTTTGACTTCTCGTCGATAAATAATACTAGTCTTGTCTAGATACTGCCTTGGTTACACCGGCTCTCTAGTACAAGGTTATTATTATTTGGCACGATAAGCCCTTAGCACCATATTGATTAGAACGTGGTTCATGAGGTGTGGATTCCCCCCTTATAATTTAATTGGTATTAATAAGGAATATTTAGCCCATGATGCATGTTGATACGGATCCAGATACCCAAGTACGTCATTTCAATAGAATTCTCTTCAAATTATTTTCGCCATTTTAATTCCAATTTTAGGATAATCTGAATCACTTCCACCACAAATCCAACCACCCATTTACAAAATCAATTCTATACACAATTAAAATCCACCTCCTCGTGGGATCGACACTCGTCACCATTGATCTAAACTACAATAGATTCGTGCGCTTACGAGTTTATTAAAATTTGTACAACAAGGAGCACGAATCTCTTCGGAATTTCGTGAAGAGATATCATCGGGCCGTGCTTGATTTGGGGGCTTTCAATCATCCACAAGCGCTGAAAGAGTTAAAGGAAGGAGTGAGGATAGGCAGATTGTGGTACAATTTGAGGAATCCCGTCATTCAAAGTTATTCAGCCGGGTATGAGCAAGCGAAAAGAGATATAGAAATTGAGGAGGAGAAAACAACGATGATAAAGAGTGAACAATTGGAGGAGTTGAGGCGAAAAGAGAAGAGGATATCGATTGGGAGCAGGTCGAGAAAACGAGCTGGGGAATCATCAATGATGGGGGGAGCATAAGCTCGGCCCCACCCCTACCCGATAATGTAAAGACCACAATAGTTCCAATACAGTCGAGGTTAGCCCTAG
Organism: Citrus medica; assembly: GCA_002013955.2. Lineage (NCBI taxonomy): Eukaryota > Viridiplantae > Streptophyta > Magnoliopsida > Sapindales > Rutaceae > Citrus > Citrus medica. The sequence goes on along the minus strand of MKYO02030958.1, from coordinate 643,406 downwards.
CGCCCCCCGTTCCCAGAGCGGCAGCGATAATTCTGGCAGATGGCTGCCGATCTCTATCATAACGCTCCTAGGACATTGAATGTAGTTAATCGCAGGGCGGGCTGACCAAACCAGGCACCCTCAATACTAACCTGAGATGATTTTTATGACAGCCGAGCAGTCCAACTGATTGACCAGAGCTTGGCATATAAGCAGTACACCCCGTTGAAAGTCTCTATGGAAGAATTGTATGAAATGATTAAAGGACGAGCCCTGCTATATCTTCCTGCTCCTGTAACTAAACCAGCTCACAAACGGGATAAAGGCAGGTTCTGCAAGTTCCACGACACTCATGGTCACACTATCGGTCAGTGTCGTGATTTGAAATATCAGGCGGAGGATCTGGTAAGAAATCGATTCTTGGATGAGTATGTAGATGAGGCATTTCTGGTCATAGAATCACAATAGATGCTGGGGGATGGAGCTGAGAGGAGTCTGGAGCGTGAACAACCAACCATCCGGGTGATAGCAGGAGGGCCAACATTGGCTGGAAATTCAAATAGGGCAAGGAAGAATTATGGACGATGTGCCCTGACTAGCAAGGAAGTGCTTTTTAATTTGCCGGCAGCCAAGAGGGCAAAGGTAAGACAAGTTCCTATCATGTGGACAGATGATGATGAAGATGGTGTTTTATACCCTCACGAGGACTGTTGGTGTATAAATACTAATGCTATTGGTGTCAATGTGCAAGTATACACAACAAGTAATAAAGTGATGAGTATTCAAGATCATCTCCACAGGGATTAATGTTATCAGATTTGCTACATCAATCTTAACAGTGCAAATTTTGTGCTAAAATAAAATAAAATAATTAATGAAACTAATATACTAATTAAAATAAAAACGTAATAAATAAAATGCAACAAAGTAAATTATCACGTTAATCTCAAGGATAAAATCACTGGGAATATAAAGTAGTTGAGTGAATAAACTCTCCTAATGGTAGGGATGGCAATGGATTGGATTTGATCCAAGATCCACGTGATCCAAATCCAATCAGATCGGATTTAGATCGGTTTAAAATGGATTTGGATCGGATTTGGATATCGATGTGCGGATCTAAGACGGATCTGGAGCAGATTTGGATATATCTTAATATCTAAATCCATATCCATATCCACTCATCTTCTAATTTAATTTTATTTTAAAAGTTTCTTAACAATTATGGAATTATAATGATAATAAATTTTATTCATAGCATATTAGTAGTATTTACCATGCATTTAAACTCTTAAAACTTAAAGGTTAGTTTTGTAAATTTAAAGGTCAATCAACCCTTGAATATTGCATGTACATGCAATATTCAAATTACAAGCCAAGTAATATAACCTGACAATTTATTTTATTATATTGGCCAAATAATTTTTAAGAAATATAGTTATTCATATATTTAGTCAAATATGGTCATAATAAAAATAATAAAATGACTGAATATAAATCATATTTAATTTATATGTCATTATCTAATATTGTAGGAATGGAGGTAGGTGTATCGTGGATATTAGAATGATGAAGGAGATAATAGATTATTAGATTGATCTTACTCCTGCAATTACTTTTGAATGATATTTTATTATCTTTCTTATTTGTTGTTTTGGTGTAAAAGTATAAGTTACAATATTTATTATATTTTTGAGAAAAATTATATAATTTATTTGTTATCAATACATTTTAGCCCTCAATTTTCAATCTAAAAAATTATTATTTTTTATTACTGAATTTTAGAATTCATGACGGATCTAAAGCAGATTTGGATTTTAATTTTTTTTTCGGATTTAGAGCAGATATAGATATTTATTTCTTTTTTGGATCTGGATATGGAGCGAAAATTATGGATTCATGACGGATATGGAGCAGATACGGATCTTGATTTTTATTATGGATTTGGATCTGGAGCAGAGTAGATCCAACCCATATCTGCTCCATTGCCATCCCTACCTAATGGTCTTGACTATTTTCTAATGGTTAGCTCGGTTACTGCAGTATTTGCTATAGCACTGGGCAGAATCCTTATGTATCCTTAGCTGTCGTATGTTGGATATCTTATATCTATATGCAACCTAACAGTGATAAGTTGCTATGCCAACATAAGATATAGCATTACACGCTTAGGTTCTATTTACCCTACAAGGTGAATCCTTATGTCTAGTTCATCACTAATTTTAAATCAAGCATGGCCCTTTTTTTCAAGTAAAACTCAATCCGGGAAACTCAATTTAAGATCAAGTATTGTTATGATATGTTCCACTAACATAGGCCCTTTTGCGGCTCTTCATTAGTTAGTATCATTAAATGGGTGATCAACCGAAATAACAAATAAAATTAATACTATCAAAACAAACTGCTACAACAAACATGCAGTAACACATATTTCTAGTGATAAACCATCAAGATTGTGTATCACTCAACTACAAATAAATTTAGCTCATGGTTTGTAAAAAAAAAATAAAGAACAAAGTTTCAGCCATGAAACATATCCCCATAAATAAATAGAAAATGAGAAAGCAAGAGAAGAATGAGAATGATTGAGCTCCCAAGTGATTTTTACAAATTCTCCTCTAGTGCAGCACTTAATCTCTCTCTTGAATCTTGTTTTTCTTTTATTTCTTTGTGTTTTTCTCCTTGGGTGACGACCCTTCTTTTTCTTTATGATGTGTGCTTCTTTTATAGTTGAAAATTAGAATAAACGGAAGCCTAAGTCACACATAAGTCAGATTAAGAAACTGTAGATCGCAATTCTACAGTTATCCCGTGCATAATTTTTCTGTCGTTGGTCCAGGATTGCTACAGCAATGGTTGCTACAGCAACTGCACTATTCCAAATTTGTTTCAACTCTTTTGTAGCCATGTTCTTTCCTTATTTTTACAAGCCTATTGCATAGCATTCCTTCCATGAATTATAAGCTTCTGGAAACCTATAATTATGCATACAATTTGAGCACAAATTACTTTAAATCGAGTAAAACTTATTAAGATTGACTAAAATGATTATTTATGTAAAATGTAACAAAAATACAATTGAAATACATAATTTACTCTCTAAGTAATATTGATTTAAGTTTAAAAGTGCCATAATAACTCTCATTTCATAGAGTTATCACACTCCCAAACTTAAACCATTACTTGTCCTCGAGTAATGACAACAATGCTAACACTTCAATCACACAATCATGCAACAAATAACTTAGCTCTGTCATCAAATTTGCAAGAATTCTTCCACCCTCATATCACACTTTTAATCATGCAAAATAGCCTTAGCAGTTTAGTTCTAGACTTAGGCTTCATTCTGTCCAAAGTGTGTGTGTGCCACTTTGATCAAATTCCAGAGGTACTATAACATTACACAGACATATATAATTCAAAGGTATAACACAAATGTATTCACATATAAGGGAGCAGAATTCACAAATAATCTCAAATTGTGCTACAATAAACATAATTATTATTTTTTTTTTCAGTTAAACCCTTCAATGCAATATTGAGCTTTCATGTAAATGCCTATCACTTGTAATGACGATACCCAATTACTCACTCAAAGTACATGTCAGAGTTGCTACAGATCCTAAGCGTATAATGCTATCCAACAGGCGACGGCTTTGGACGCCTTTGACTCAAAGCTGAACATGAGGCTCATGAACAGACCATGTTACTCAGTATCCTAGGCAGCAGACCTCTTTATCACAATTTTTTTTTCTTTTCTTCTTTTTTTTCTTTTTTTTTAATAATTGTTGCAGCACTTCTCATAGCTCGTGTTGCCTTTGGACTCAAGTTTGCATATGGGATGCATATTCAACCCTGGTTACTCAGCAACTTAAACCATTGGAGCAGAATTTATTTCATAACAGGCACAGTCCAACAGAAATTTTCCTCCAAACTTGAGATAATTTCTACTCTTTTTTTGTTTTTCTTGGCTCTGCTACAACATTCTCATAAAACTCAACCAAAGTCTAAGTGTCGGGATAGATGTTCAACCTCTATCTATAACTATCTCTACTTGGCTTTTTCATAAATACTGAATAACTTCATTAGGTTTTCAAATCCATACACAAATATTAGACAACAGAGTTTCACACAACACAAGCATAAACACAACCCCCCCAAACTTAAGTGGTGTTGTGTCCTTACAAGCACACAAAACAAAACCACATAAACCAGACATGCATGCACTAAAAAAAAGGACATGCAGAATGAATTATAAAATTAAAACTAAATGAAAGAAATGTTTTGCAGCAAGAAGTAAAATAACTAGCAGGTAGGGGTACTCCCCTGTTGCTGAAAGCACTGCTGCAATACAAGCTGTAAAGGGTCATTTCTTCTTTGATCCACTTCTCAAGCGCTCCTTATCATAAAATTTGATCAATCCATTTGCTGCTGCAAAAGCAAGAAATGTCTATGTTGTTTGAGAATCTTCTGTTATATGTCATGGTGTAAGTGATGTTGCAGCAATTTCTTCCTGCTCTTTTTTTTCATTTATTTGTTTTTTGTTTTTACCGGCTGCAATTTAACATAAAGATATAAAATTAGATGCACACTTAAAATAGCAACAAGCAAAATTCAATTTTAGTTCTAGACTTAGGCTTCATTCTGTCCAAAGTGTGTGTGTGCCACTTTGATCAAATTCCAGAGGTACTATAACATTACACAGACATATATAATTCAAAGGTATAACACAAATGTATTCACATATAAGGGAGCAGAATTCACAAATAATCTCAAATTGTGCTACAATAAACATAATTATTATTTTTTTTTTCAGTTAAACCCTTCAATGCAATATTGAGCTTTCATGTAAATGCCTATCACTTGTAATGACGATACCCAATTACTCACTCAAAGTACATGTCAGAGTTGCTACAGATCCTAAGCGTATAATGCTATCCAACAGGCGACGGCTTTGGACGCCTTTGACTCAAAGCTGAACATGAGGCTCATGAACAGACCATGTTACTCAGTATCCTAGGCAGCAGACCTCTTTATCACAATTTTTTTTTCTTTTCTTCTTTTTTTTCTTTTTTTTTAATAATTGTTGCAGCACTTCTCATAGCTCGTGTTGCCTTTGGACTCAAGTTTGCATATGGGATGCATATTCAACCCTGGTTACTCAGCAACTTAAACCATTGGAGCAGAATTTATTTCATAACAGGCACAGTCCAACAGAAATTTTCCTCCAAACTTGAGATAATTTCTACTCTTTTTTTGTTTTTCTTGGCTCTGCTACAACATTCTCATAAAACTCAACCAAAGTCTAAGTGTCGGGATAGATGTTCAACCTCTATCTATAACTATCTCTACTTGGCTTTTTCATAAATACTGAATAACTTCATTAGGTTTTCAAATCCATACACAAATATTAGACAACAGAGTTTCACACAACACAAGCATAAACACAACCCCCCCAAACTTAAGTGGTGTTGTGTCCTTACAAGCACACAAAACAAAACCACATAAACCAGACATGCATGCACTAAAAAAAAGGACATGCAGAATGAATTATAAAATTAAAACTAAATGAAAGAAATGTTTTGCAGCAAGAAGTAAAATAACTAGCAGGTAGGGGTACTCCCCTGTTGCTGAAAGCACTGCTGCAATACAAGCTGTAAAGGGTCATTTCTTCTTTGATCCACTTCTCAAGCGCTCCTTATCATAAAATTTGATCAATCCATTTGCTGCTGCAAAAGCAAGAAATGTCTATGTTGTTTGAGAATCTTCTGTTATATGTCATGGTGTAAGTGATGTTGCAGCAATTTCTTCCTGCTCTTTTTTTTCATTTATTTGTTTTTTGTTTTTACCGGCTGCAATTTAACATAAAGATATAAAATTAGATGCACACTTAAAATAGCAACAAGCAAAATTCAATTATTTAAAAACTAAATTTAATGCTTTAAAGAGTTAAAAACAACTTCCCTTATTGGGTTGCCTCCCAATTAGCGATTGATTTTAGGTCTTTCAGCCTGACCTTTCTTGTTTCTTTAACCTGGATCCTTCAAGAACCAATCCTTCCTTAGGCTGTTCACATCATCTCCCATATAGTGCTTCACTCTTGGCTCATTAACCTTGAATTCTTGTTGGTCTGGAGTGAGTTCCCTTTGCTGGATTTGCTCGTCAATTCTGAAGGGTTGCTTCTCCCCTGACCATGCTATGTTAACTGCTCCATGATCTTCATCATCAAGTTCTTCAATTGTTACAACATTGATTTCTTCCTTACTGCAGCAACTGTGTAATCTCTCTGCTACAACAAAGTCCACAACACTGATAAAATTACAATCTTCAATCTCATCGGGACTTTTCATGACATCCAGCACATTGAATGTAACTTGCTGGTCATTCACCCTCATGGTTAATTCTCCTTTTTGAACATCAGTTAGAGTCTTTCCCGTGGCTAAGAAAGGTTTTCTTAAAATGATTGGCTCTTCTTTGTCTGCCTCAAAGTCTAGCACAATAAAATCCACTGGAAAAATAAATTTATCCACCTTCACCAACACATCTTCAATCTTCCCTTCTGGATATGCATGACATCTGTCCGCAAGTTGTAAAGACACTGTTGTTGGTCTACATTCACCAACTCCTAATTGCTAAAACACTAATAAAGGCATGAGATTGATGCTAGCCCCCAAATCACAAAGTGCTTTGCCACTGTATTTAGTGCTTATGGAGTATAGGATTGTGAAGCTTTTTGGATCCTTCATCTTCTGTGGTATCTTAATTTAGAGTATTCCTTCCATGAATTATAAGCTTCTGGAAACCTACAATTATGCGCACAATTTGAGCACAAATTACTTTAAATCGAGCAAAACTTATTAAGATTGACTAAAATAATTATTTATGCAAAATGTAACAAAAATACAATAGAAATACATAATTTACTCTCCAAGTAGTATTAATTTAAGTCGAAAAGTGCCATGATAACTCTCATTTCATAGAGTTATCAAGGACGCACTGGTGATTAAGGCAACTGTGGCGGGTAAAGGGTTTCAGTGGATATTGGTAAACACGGGCAGCTCGGTCGATATACTTTTTAAGTTGACTTTAGATAAGATGGGAATTGCGGACTTGAAGTTAGAGCGGACGAATACATCCTTAAAGGGATTTGAAAGAGGATGATTGACTCCCATGGGGATCGTCGAGTTGCCGATTACTGTGGGATCAAAGCTGTTTGAAAAGACAGTGATGCTGGACTTTGTAGTGGTAGAAGAAAAAAGCCACTCCCATATGATACTTTTTGCGACCATTTACTAGGGTAGGCCAATGCGTCATGTCCACGCATTACCTGGCGTTGAAGTATAGAGTGAATAGAGTTGTGGGTGTGGTGAAAGGTGACCAGAGGATAGTAAGGAGCTGCTATGCTACAACTGCTAAGGAAACATTACAGGTTACCATGCTTGATAGCCGAGGAGATTCTAGAAAGGGACGCCAGGAGCCAACTGAGACCTTAGAAGAGGTGGTGGTGAGTCAGGACGATCCGAGCAGAACTGTAAAAATCAGGTTGAGCTTGGGTGAGGCAATAAAAGGCGAGCTGGTAAAACGCCAACAGTCCTATGCAGATATATTAGCCTGGTCGCAAGAAGACATATTAGGAATTGATCCCGGGATAGCTTGCCATAAGCTGGCAATCAAGAAAGGTGCAAGGCCGGTGAGACAGAAAAGAAGATGTTTTAACCAGGAAAGGTATGAGGCCATAAACACTAAGGTAAAGAAGCTGTTGCGAGCAAAATTGATAAGGGAGGCTAAATACCCAGAGTGGATTTCCAATGTGGTGTTGGTAAAGAATGACAATGGAAAATTGAGAATGTGTGTGGATTTCACAAACCTTAACAATGCATGCCCAAAGGATGGCTTCCCCTTGCTTAAAATAGATCAATTGGTTGACTCAACAACGGGCCACAGTCTGCTCAGCTTTATGGATGCTTTTTTTAGATACAACCAGATACCCATGGACAAGCAGGATAAGGAGAGTACCACGTTTATAACTAACATGGGTTTGTTTTGTTACAAGGTGATGCCCTTTAGTATGAAAAATACAGGGGCTACCTATTAGAGGTTGGTGAACAAAATTTTCAAGCCGTTAATTGGTCAAACCATGGAAGTGTACGTGGATGATATGATTACAAAGTCTAAAGAGCCAACAAATCATGTATATCATTTAGAAGAAACCTTTGACATGTTGAGGAAGTACTGTATGAATCTAAATCCTGAGAAATGTGCATTCGGTGTCAGTTCGGGTAAATTCTTGGGATTCCTGGTGAGCCATCGGGGAATAGAGGCTAACCCAGAAAAGATATGAGCCGTAATAGAAATGAAATCTCATTGAACAGTCAAGAAGGTACAGAGTCTCACGGGGAAGTTGGCAACACTAAACCGATTTATTTCAAGAGCCACGGATAAATGCCACCATTTCTTCTAGATAATAAAGAAAGGGAGAAAAATGGAGTAGATGGCAAAGTCTGAGGTGGCGTTTGGGCAGGTAAAGGTATATCTCGCCCGCGTACTATCAACTCTCAATGAGGGCGACGAGTTGTACTTATATTTGGCTATCTCCAAATGGGATACCAATTCGGTGTTGGTTAGAGAAGATAAGGGAAAGCAACATCCAATATACTACACTAGCAAGGCCTTGGTAGATGCACAAACTAGATACCTCGCGATGGAGAAATGGGCACTGGCCTTGGTCATAGCAGCATGTAAACTCAGGCCGTACTTCCAAGCGCACTCAATAATCATCATGACCAACTAACCTCTTTGGAAAACACTCCTGAAACCAGAAGCGTTGGGTCGCTTAGTGAAATGGTCAGTAGAGTTGAGCGAGTTTGACATAACTTACCGACCAAGAGGAACTGTTAAAGCGCAAGCCTTGGCTGATTTCGTAGTGGACTGTACAGAGCCTGAGGAAGGGGTTCCCAGGAAGCAATTGACTGAACAAGAAAGGTCAGAAGGGGTGTTGTTGGTAATGGTCGATGGGTCACGCAGTGAACAAGGGTCGGGAGCAGGAGTGGTAATACGAAGCCCAGAAGCGGCCCAGGTGTCATACGCAGTGAAGTTTGAATTTCAGCTCACGACTAATTAGGCGGAATTTGAAGCCTTCATCACGGGGCTCGGGTTGACACACGCACTACGAGAGGAAAGGGTGGAGATCCGAATAGATTCCTAGCTGGTCTGCAATCAGCTCAATGAGCGATTTCAAGCAAGGGGAGAGAAGATGAAGCTTTATTTGAAGAAGGCAAAACAGATGATTGAGCTCTTCCGAGAGGTAGAAGTACATCAGATAGTCAGGATATAAAATTACTGAGCAGATATGTAGGCCAGAATAGCCGCGACTGCCAATTCGAAGTTGCCCAAGACAGTCCCATTAGAAGTAAGGACTTCGCCAAACATAGGGAAGGAAATAGAAGTAATGAGGGTAAACATCGAAAGGTCCTGGATGGATCCAATTCTCTTGTACATCCGGGACGACATTTTACAAGAGGATAGAAAGCAAGCAAGAAAATTGAAATGTCGAGCAGCAAGGTATACGATGCTTGATGGGGTGCTTTACCGCCGATGGTTCACCTTGCCCCTGTTGAGATGCTTAGACGTCGAGGAAGCTGATTATGTGTTAAAAGAAATACATGAGGGAATATGCGGCAATCATTTGAGGGCAAGGACTTTAGAGTTCAAAGCGCTACGACAAGGATATTTTTGACCGACTATGCACCAGAATGCGAAGGAGGTGACCAGAAGTTGTAAAGCCTACCAAAGTTTCTTAGATATCCCTGCTCAGCCCCTAGAGAAATTAACTGCTATGTCATCCCCTTGGCCTTTTGCCTAGTGGGGGATTGACCTAATTGGTCTATTGTCTAAAGGCCGAGGAGCTGCGACACATGCAATTATGGCTATAGATTATTTCACAAAATGGGTGGAAGTGACCAACCAACCTCTTCGGAAAACACTGTACAGAAGAGCTGTTAGTGAAATGGTCGCTTTGTGAAATGGTCGGGTCGCTTAGTGAAATGGTCGGTAGAACCGAGCGAGTTTGACATAACTTACCGACCAAGAGGAGCTATTAAAGCGCAAGCCTTGGCTGATTTCGTAGTGGACTGTACAGAGCCTGAGGAAGGGGTTCATAGAAAACAATTGGCTGAACAAGAAAGGTCAGAGCGAGTGGTTGGTAATGGTCGATGGGTCACGCAGTGAACAAGGGTCGGGAGCAGGAGTGGTAATACGAAGCCCAGAAGCAGCCCAGGTGTCATACGCAGTGAAGTTTGAATTTCAGCTCACGACTAATTAAGCGAAATCTAAAGCCTTCATCACGGGGCTCGGGTTGACGCACGCACTACGAGAGGAAATGGTGGAGATCCGAACAGATTCCTAGCTGGTCTGCAATCAGATCAATGAGCAATTTCAAGCAAGGGGAGAGAAGATGAAGCTTTAATTGAACAAGGCAAAGCAGATGATTGAGCTCTTTCAAGATGTAGAAGTAAATCAGATAGTCAGGATAGAAAATTACCGAGCAGATATATAGGCTAGAATAGTCGCGTCTGGCAATCCGAAGTTGCCCAAGATAGTCCCATTAGAAGTAAGGACTTCGCCAAACATAGGGAAGGAAATAGAAGTAATAAGGGTTGACACCGAAAGGTCCTGGATGGATCCAATTCTCTTATACATCCGAGACGACATTTTACCAGAGGATAGAAAGCAAGCAAGAAAATTGAAATGTCGAACAGCAAGGTATACAATGCTTGATGGGGTGCTTTACCGACGAGGGTTCACCTTGCCTCTGTTGAGATGCTTAGACGTCGAGGAAGCTGATTATGTGTTAAAAGAAATACATGAGGGAATATGCGGCAATCATTCGGGGGCAAGGACTTTAGAGTTCAAAGCACTACGACAAGGATATTTTTGACCGACTATGCACCAGGATGCGAGGGAGATGACCAGAAGTTGTAAAGCCTGCCAAAGTTTCTTAGATATCCCTGCTCATCCCCTAGAGAAATTAACTACTATGTCATCCCCTTGGCCTTTTGCTTAGTGGGGGATTGACCTAATTGGTCCATTACCTAAAGGCCGAGGAGCTACGACACATGCAATTATGGTTATAGATTATTTCACAAAATGAGTGGAAGTGGAAGCCCTTAGTCAAATCACGGAGAAGAAGACAACTAGTTTTGTTTGGAAGAACATCATTTACAGATAGATAATTTCCTATGCCATCGTAACGGACAATGTGAGGCAATTTGACAACCACAATTTTAGAGAGTTTTGCCAAAATTTGGGTGTAGATTTAAAGTTTTGTACCCTGGCACATCCCCATGCAAATGGGCAGGTAGAGACAGCCAACAAAGTTATAAAGAAGCTCCTGAAAACCAAGCTGAGAGAGAAAAAGGGAGCTTGGGTCGATGAATTACCAGGAGTGTTATGGGCCTATCGGACAACCTACAAAACCGCCACGGGGGAAACCCCATTTGCCTTAGCTTTCGGTCATGAGGCACTAATCCCAGCAGAAATTGGGGTGGGAACGCATCGGACATAGTATTTCAACAAGGAACAGAATAACGAGCAGATGTGTACAAGCCCAGATCTGCTAAAGGACAAAAGAGAGGAAGCCTCATAGAAGGTAGCTCAGTGTCAGCAAAGGGTCATGCGCTACTACAACCAAAATGCACACGTAAGGCAATTCTGAGCCGGGGATTGGGTGCTTAGAAAGGTCAACCAGAACACGAGAGATCCTAACCAGGGCGTCCTTAGCTCGAACTAGGAAGGTCCATACAGAGTGGTACGAACAACTAGCCCGAGAGCCTATAAGCTGGCTTATCCAGATGGATGAGAAGTAAAAAAGTCATGGAACGCTGAACACTTGAAGAAATATTTCTAGTAAGCAAAATAATTTACCAAGTTTCCTTTCGCTAAGTTATTTTTGCTAAATGTATTATGGAATTATGGCACGTGCATGTATTTCGCCTGTTGTAATCTATAAAAAATTCAATAGAGATGAATTCAGCTCATAACTCTCTTGTTAGAAAAATTTTACTTAGGCAACCATGTGCCTATTCCTGCTCAGTCGTCTAATAGACTAGCAGACAAACTCTACAAAACTTTACTAAGGCAACTATGTGCTTAATTTTGCTTGGTCGAATAAAGGACCAGCAGATAAATTCTACAAAATCCGTGAAGGCGAACATGTGCCTACTCCTGCTTGGTCACCTAAAGGACCAGCAGACATATTTTACAAAATTCGCTAAGGCAAAAGAGTGCCTACTCCTGCTCGGTCTCCTAAAGGACCAGCAGGCATATTTTACAAAATTCGCTAAGGCAAAAGAGTGCCTACTTTTGCTCGGTCGCCTAAAGGACCAACAAACATATTTTACAAAATTCGCTAAGGCAAAAGAGTGCATATTCCTACTCGGTCGCCTAAAAGACTAGCAGGCATATTTTATAAAATTAGCTACGGCAAATATATATGCTTATTCTTGCTCGGTCGTCTAAAGGACCAGCAGGCAAATCCTATAAAATTCGTTAAGGCAAATATGTGCTTAACCCAACTTCGTCGTTTAAGAACGAGCATGCAATATCAACCACATTTTCTAAAGCACAGAATAGCCTAAGGACAAGCAGACACAGTTTCCAAAATTGCTTTCCAAGGTAATCCACAAAGAAAAATTTAACAAAAAACAATGGGAAAAATGCTACAAGTTTATAAAAGTTCTAATAGTCATAAACAAAAAAGAAAATTTGTGATTTACATGAAGAGCAAAATTCATGGATTATAAGGCTCGGCAGCTTCAGCGGAAGAAGGATCTGCAATCTTAGATAGAGAGGGACCAGCAACTTCCGGAGGAGTAGGTGCTGACTCCTGACCTACACCAAAAGATGAGTCTCTTGCCTCATTCTCCTGCTCCCCACTTGAAAGAGCCTTGACCTGATCCTGGTCCCCCTGGTCCTTACTCCCCTGGCCTTACTCTGCCATGTACTCTTGCACTCCTGCCTCCAGCTTGCTCATATTTAGCTTTGGATATTCTTTTTTAAGCACGAACATGATGCACTTATAGCAAAAGGCGAGCCCAGAATCATACTCTGCATCTAGTCGGTCGTCCACATCGGCAGATTTACCTTTCAACTTAGCTATCTGCTCGTTTAAGGACTTGACTTGCTCCTCGTAGGCCCTCCTCAAAGTGTCTCGCTCATTTTGTGCAGCCTCGAGATCAGACTTCAAGTCATCAAACTCGGTCTCAAGCTTAAAAGACTTAGAGTCAGCAATAGCAACCTTCTCCTCCAAGTCCAGAACCTACCTATGCAGATCGATCATATTTTTCTTCGACCGATCAGCAGATTCAGTCTTTTTCTTCAGGTCCTGATTCTCCGCTTCAAGCTTCCTCTTATGGCGTATAGACCTATTCTTGTAGTAAGAAACCAGAGTGGCAAGCTTAAAAGAGACCCTCTGGACAGAGCCCTCCTAGCTCACCAAGACTCATACTCTCAATGTCTTTAACCATTTTGGGCCTCACTGATTTGACATAATCCCTCTGGTACAAGGTTAAATAATCGCTCTAGTCCCGAGACGAAAGCGGTGAAGCCTGATCTCCGGATTGAGTGCTGACCTCAGGGCTCTTGTCACGAAACTTCTCTTCGCCATTCTTTCGAGGCGGAGGATGGGGCAGAGTAGGAACAAGAATTTTGGAAGGGCCGACATTGTTTTCCTTTTGAGGAGTAGGAGCGTTGCTGAAATCACCTGACCCCCGAGCATGCTTCCTTGACATGGCACTAAGGATCTTGTTGTCCATCCTGGCAACAACGTCCACAAGACCAGATCCGAGGAAATTTGTCAGTGACAAGAGATCCTGACAGTGGGAGGCGTTCACCAGAGCGGTTTCGACCTTGAGTAGCCGGACGTCTTTGAGTTGTTTGATAAGGCCCCACGAATTTGAAAACATAGGCAAGGTTAAAGAAACAAATAAATGACGACCAGGGGCGTGAAGCATAAAAAAAAAACTATAAGGCCCCACGAATTTGAAAACATAGGCAAGGTTAAAGAAACAAATAAGTGACAACCAGGGGCGTGAAGCATAAAAAAAAATAAACGATCTGGGGTGACAAATCGCGTTGGAAGATGAATATCACCACGAAGCAAATGGATCGCTGGGCACCAATTCCTCACAGCAAAGAAGAACTTGTTTTTCTAATTTTTATATGAGGAAGGACAGCTGACGACTGGTTTCCTTTTTGTAGAGCTCGACATGAAGTAATACCAGCCTGCTTCTTTAGGACTGCTCCTCAGTTGATACAAATGTTTTACTTCTACGAGGGACGGCTCCCCGAGCTTGCACTTTTCACACAGCACAAATAGGGCCGAAAGAACCCTCCACCCATTCAGGTGTAGCTGACCAGGAGCCAGATGCATGCCACCAAGTATCCTGGCAAAATAAAGTTGACGGGGTAGCCGAGCCCCTGGCTTGAAGCTCTCAAGATGCAGAGTCACATAACTCTGAGGAGGCCGACTAGAAACATCATCTTTCCTGGGGATGGCGAGAAGGACATCCTCAGAGATATTATAAAGATTTTTCAGCTTGAGCAGGTCAGTATGGGTGGTGGCACACTTGAGGTAGTCGATGGGGTAAGAATCTGCCTCCATCATATGGCCAAAGTTTCTTTTCTTAGAAGGTTGGCTCGGCTCGAAACTACTTTCCTCGTCATCACCTTCTTCCTTAGGGACCCTAACCCTCTCAGAACCGTGATTCTCACTAGAACCTGATGCTTGTCCACCACGGTTCCCCATAGGTTCATAATCAGAAGAAGGAAAAATTATCTCTAGATGGGGGTACTCAAGGGTATCCATATTATAGGAGAGACCTACGCTGTTAGAAGGGTGCTGGGGGTCAGTGGGTCTTAACAAGTTTAGGGTATGAATCTTTCTCTTCATCACTCTCATCTACAATTAATTTTTCCCTTCGTCTTGACAGAGTGAAATCTTAAAAGGAAAAGTATAGCAAAGCCAAGTATATTGGTAGAAAAGAACAATACAGTACCCAAACAACAACAACCAGAGAAGGAATTAAAGGCGATACCTGGAATAGATCGGCACTAGTGGCGTTACTATGATGGAGAAAAGGCCAGGCAAAAGGAAGTCTCCGGCGTAGAAAGCACGTTTTGAGTCAAGAGAAGGAATAGGCTTATGGAAAAATGATAGAAAATGAAACGCAATAAAACTCTCAAATTAGGAATTTAAGACGAAAGAGGGAACAAAGGCGTTTAAGTTACACGGTTGTCAGTTCAATCACCACGTATCGAGGACAGATAAGCCGCCGTTTCAAATTTCAAATACAGAAGGCAGAAAGTGCCACGTCATTGGCCATTAAGACAACATCATGGGATGTCAGCCCGGCTGCGTAATGGATACGCTCACGAATGCCCATACCTAGGCCAAAAACTCTTTAAGCAGAAAACATCACCTCGGGTCCATCACAATAAAACAAGACTAGGAGGATACTACCCGAGGGTGGCTAGATTCAATTCTTAGTCTCTAGTCTCAACTCGTTTCACTCGCAAGACCAGAAACTGGATGACTGATGTTGAGTAATGAAAAGTACCAGCTCAGCTATCTCCTCATCCCTCACCCTGGGGTGAATCTCCCCAGCTGACTGACACGAGCAGGTTCCTAATAATACATCTTATATGAACATGCCGACTAGAAACGAGTATCGACCAGAGGTACATACCGACTAGGTATTCATCACTCAGAGAAAGAGGACACGAACTCACGACAATTTCGCCATGCCCCAAACCGCTGGAGAGAATATGACGCCCCACATTTACCCACGATTCGGTGGTTGGAGACCCATGAAGGTCCGTAATCACCTGAAAATGAGGGGCATGAAGAATACTGAGAAAACGTGGGATGAATGCCTATAAAAAGGCCAAGAAATCGATGAAAAAGGGAGACAAATTGAGAGAAAATAGGAAACTCTGCCAAATTAATGTCAGAAATTCTTATATCCGAATCCTTGATACATTTCGTATTGAGAATATTGCAGCTAATCTGTACAACACAAATCATACAATTTTCCCGTAAATATCTTGTACTAACTTAAGCATCAGAGAGTTTACTCCGGAAAAACCACCGGCGTCTCTGATTTGTTTCTGTGAACGCTGGCCTGGAAGGAAGAAGAAGGGTGATTTGGGTCCCAGGAGCTCGGGAAATTACTGAAGTTGGTGGATTGTAGCCTATGTTCCTTTGTCAACACAAGCATTGGTGAACCAATCTAATCGATCAAAGGGCGACCAGATTTCAGCATCAACATTTTGTACACTTTAGTATGCGTCTCGACTTCTTATAGGGGCTTGTGGATTTTATTATTAACAAAATCTTATATTTAAGTAGGAACTTGATGAACTATCACAATATATTTACTTATTAACAATATTAAATTATTAATGCTTAAAAAACTATCATATTTATGGTAACTCAAATTTTATAATCCTTGATGTTATTAATACTTATGTTAGCCATACATTCGGCGTTGGAATTGGAGTCTACCTTTGGAATTGTTGTACCATAATGCAAATGTTTCACTATTCACAAAGTAGTTAAAACACTAGCTCCTTTTTCTCTGTCTCCTCCAATAATGTAAAGTTTTCTTCTTCCCTAAGTAAGAGTAACATAATGCTGAGAGACATCGTGTGAACTAACTACAACTTAAAATTTGATTATGTCAATAATATTGAGTACGTCCCTTAAAAATATTCCAAACAATTGAGTTGATGAGGAAAAAAGTAAAAATCAAAACGATCATTGATAAAAATTATATATTGAATAGAGATGGCTAATGGGTCGGATGGCACGTGGCATGGGCACGGTACGTGTCCGTACAGCATGGCACGATACGAGCACATTTTGATGGGGTACGAGTCACAGCATGACACGCACGTGGGCCGGGTTGAGCTTAGAATTTTAGACACACAAACCTTAAAAGCACAGTACAATTAGAGATGGGCTAAGCACGACACGATGAAAAAGCCTGTGATAAGCGCGTTTTGTTTTTTTAATGAAAGTAAACTTAAAATTTTATTATTTTACAAATAACTTGAAGTTGAATTTTTTAAATTAATTTAATTCTTAGTTGAAAAAAACTATAATTAATTTATATATTTATTAAATAAATAATTGATATCATGATTTTAATGAATAAAATTATAAATATGATGATTTTATAAATATACATTAATATTATTGTGAATGATCTATGATTCTATGTAAGTGCAAGTTAACAATTAAGTTAATCCTTAAGAAAAAATTATTTTATTATTATTATTATTAAAAAATTCTAATACTATAAGGTCAAACTTAGTAATTAATATTACATTTTCTTACTATTATTAATTTATTATTATTAAATGTGGACTTGAGTTTTGAATTTTCGATTCTATTAAATTTGAATAAATGCATAGACCTAAGACAAGTATATAGATTTGAAAAAAGTATACCAAAAACTTAGTATGCACTCTTAAAAAATTAAAAAGAAAAGAAAAAAAACTTAGTGGGTTTTTTTTAGGCACGACACATGTGGGCACGACACGAATGGGCACGACATGTGTGCTGGGTTGGGCCTAACAAAAAAAAAATTAAGCACGGCACGAAACACATAGTGGCCACGGCATAGTACGGGCACGAGCACACATGGGTCTTACGTTGATGGGCCCGGCGACACGACACGTCCCATTGGTCATCTCTAATATTAAAGATTTTTAAGTTCCTTTATGTTAATTTTGTTTATCCCCATAAATTGACATCAATTTATTCACAAATTATTGAAAATGTCAAATTCATCCACCGTTCAAAACATGATGGTAAATTAGGACGGCAGAGATGAAATTGTTCATCCAATTATTTGTTTTCTTAATTTTCAGTAAGGGTGGGTTGAAATTTTAAATATGTCAGGAGACAAACTAAAGTATATCAATTTATAAAGGAAAAAATTAACCAAAGTTGGTTGATGTGAGTGGTTCGGCACTCTCACTCTTTAAGAGGGGTCAGGGGTTCAAGTCTCGCCCTTGTATGGAGTCACCACTTTGGCTAGCACTTTACCCCTTACGGGCTGACCCAGTGCGAGCGGGGATTAGTATGAGTTGTGGTACAAGCTTAAAAATACTTTCTACAGTTGGGGCCCATTTAGAACCACCTCGTGGTTCAGATAAAAAAAATTGAAAAATATTCTTTTTTTTAGCTTTCTTTTTTTTTTCAAAACGTAGAGTGCTTGGCAAAGCCCAAATTAATTTTTTAGTTCTCTATTTCCTCTATGATTTGAGCTTGAGTTACCAACTAAATACAACTATTTAAAAGTATAGTGAAACATTACTCTAATAATCAAAATTAATTAGACGCATATCCTCTTATTTTGAAATTCCCGGTTTGTGATAACAATACAACCTGCCAAAACACCTAGTTTTTTTTTTTAAGCACGACACGATGAAAAAGCCTGTGATAAGCGCGTTTTGTTTTTTTAATGAAAGTAAACTTAAAATTTTATTATTTTACAAATAACTTGAAGTTGAATTTTTTAAATTAATTTAATTCTTAGTTGAAAAAAACTATAATTAATTTATATATTTATTAAATAAATAATTGATATCATGATTTTAATGAATAAAATTATAAATATGATGATTTTATAAATATACATTAATATTATTGTGAATGATCTATGATTCTATGTAAGTGCAAGTTAACAATTAAGTTAATCCTTAAGAAAAAATTATTTTATTATTATTATTATTAAAAAATTCTAATACTATAAGGTCAAACTTAGTAATTAATATTACATTTTCTTACTATTATTAATTTATTATTATTAAATGTGGACTTGAGTTTTGAATTTTCGATTCTATTAAATTTGAATAAATGCATAGACCTAAGACAAGTATATAGATTTGAAAAAAGTATACCAAAAACTTAGTATGCACTCTTAAAAAATTAAAAAGAAAAGAAAAAAAACTTAGTGGGTTTTTTTTAGGCACGACACATGTGGGCACGACACGAATGGGCACGACATGTGTGCTGGGTTGGGCCTAACAAAAAAAAAATTAAGCACGGCACGAAACACATAGTGGCCACGGCATAGTACGGGCACGAGCACACATGGGTCTTACGTTGATGGGCCCGGCGACACGACACGTCCCATTGGTCATCTCTAATATTAAAGATTTTTAAGTTCCTTTATGTTAATTTTGTTTATCCCCATAAATTGACATCAATTTATTCACAAATTATTGAAAATGTCAAATTCATCCACCGTTCAAAACATGATGGTAAATTAGGACGGCAGAGATGAAATTGTTCATCCAATTATTTGTTTTCTTAATTTTCAGTAAGGGTGGGTTGAAATTTTAAATATGTCAGGAGACAAACTAAAGTATATCAATTTATAAAGGAAAAAATTAACCAAAGTTGGTTGATGTGAGTGGTTCGGCACTCTCACTCTTTAAGAGGGGTCAGGGGTTCAAGTCTCGCCCTTGTATGGAGTCACCACTTTGGCTAGCACTTTACCCCTTACGGGCTGACCCAGTGCGAGCGGGGATTAGTATGAGTTGTGGTACAAGCTTAAAAATACTTTCTACAGTTGGGGCCCATTTAGAACCACCTCGTGGTTCAGATAAAAAAAATTGAAAAATATTCTTTTTTTTAGCTTTCTTTTTTTTTTCAAAACGTAGAGTGCTTGGCAAAGCCCAAATTAATTTTTTAGTTCTCTATTTCCTCTATGATTTGAGCTTGAGTTACCAACTAAATACAACTATTTAAAAGTATAGTGAAACATTACTCTAATAATCAAAATTAATTAGACGCATATCCTCTTATTTTGAAATTCCCGGTTTGTGATAACACTACAACCTGCCAAAACACCTAGTTTTTTTTTTTTAATTTTACAACCTATTTTATCATTACAGCATAGCAATCCCAAATTGATCCTAAATAATTGAGCTTTGCGAACAAATTTATATATTTAAATTCCAAATGCATGGTTAGGTAAAAGCCTAAAAACAAAAACCCAAGCCCAACAGCCAGCTAGTCTTTGCTTTTCCATTGTAATTCCAGACCACTTTGGAAAAAGAAAAGCTAAATAAAAAACAAAAGCCAAAAGCCGAAGAAAGCATTGAGGAAGAGTCGACTAAGGGTGCGTTTGGGATTGAGGTTGGGCAGCTGTAAAAGTTACAGTACTAAAGTGTTTGGTAAACACTAACTGCTGTAACTTTTAAATTATGTTGATATAATTTTTCACTTGTATAATATAAAATTTATTATATCTTTAATAATTTTGATAAAATTATTATTTAAAATTTATATTTACTATATATTATTAACTTTTATTTCATAATTACAGCTTTTTTTTCACAAAAATTGTAACTTTTAAGCTAAGCACCTCAATTCCAAACGCACCCTAAATGTAAAATGGTGGTCGAATCAGGGTTCAAAGGCATCTGTTTCCGTACAAAGAAAGACTTTAGTTTTGGGTCTATAATTACAAAATCAATAAAAACATATTTATCAACAGTTAATTTTTCTACTTCTCTAAGAAGTTAACCTTGCTTCTGTTTGAGTAAACTTCCACTCCGCTGGCACCAGCCTCATTTACTTACTTTCACTTGTTTTTGTTGAATTGCACGCAAATTGAAGTAAGAAGTAGCTCTCTCTTTTCTTTGCTGGGATTTTGAAATTAACGATCGTTTCATCACTTAGCATATAAATATTGGTGCAGTATTTAAATCCACTAGCTAGGTTCATTTCTTCACACAAGATCAAGAATAAGAACATACATTCTGTGTTTTGTTGATCAAGCTGCTGCTCTTTTGAAAAAAAAACCATGGCATACGCTATGGCGACACCAAAAGAACACATCGAGGAGATAAGAAGGAAGATGTTCTTTATAGGGAGTGAGGTGATAAATCCTCTAACAAAGATGGTTCATCGAGCTGTTGAGCTTCTTTCTGCTGAACTTTACACTAAGGATGTCCATTTTCTCATGGAACTCATTCAGGTATGTACTTCTTCGATTAATCTTTATTTATTTTCGTTCTCATTTAATTGCATGTATATGTTTATTATATATAAGTGCATGAATGGATAGTATGATTCTGTGTCTGCCCTAGGGTCCAGTCGAGCGGTTTTTAAGTATTTTTTAATTAATTGATCTCTCCAGTTAAAATTCTGAGGGAGGGCGGAGTTAAAAAGTTAATTAAAAATTTATCCACCCCAAACAAAAATGTTGTTTTCGAATCTATCATTCATATGAGTAATAACAGCGATCGCTTTTTGAGTGAAAGCTAGCTTTTATAATAAATATGGGTTCGAAATGTTATCTCGTTTTGCTTTCATGTTATTAAAACATGCTCGACCAAAATTTGTTAGATGCTTTTTAGTCGTGACTTTCTTTATTATTCGAATATCGCCATTATTATTATTATTATTATTATTATTATTATTATTATTTTGGTGAAAGGAACTTTTAAAAATATTATTATAAAATACAAATTATGAGTTTTAGTGTTACGATCAAAACTGATGTTATGTTTATGTAACGTAAAAAAAAAAAATATATATATATATATATATATATATATTTTTCTTGTAGTCTATGAATAGATTTATTATCACATAATTATTAGTGTTTTTATTTACATCTCTGAGAAATCGTAGGGTGCTTGAAATTTTCATTTTTATTGTTATATTGGATGGTAAGATTTTATTTTCCATTTATTCTAGTGTCTTTTTTTTGTATCAAAATAAGTTTTTGTAAAAAATGTTTTTATCATTATTTTTAAGCAGTTAGATTTTTTTTTTAAAAAAAGATAGAGAGCTGGGCAAGACAAAAATCAATTTTTTGACCTGCTATCTCCTTAGGATTCAAACTTGGATGAGCTGAATAAAATAAGTTGTTGGAAACATTGTCTTTACTAATGAGATCACAAACTTAATTTAAAAATAATCAAACCAGTTTAATTAATACGAGATAAATAAAAAATATTATTTTACAATTTATCCTACAAATCATGAAAAGCAATATAAAAGAAAAAAGAAAATCCATGTTAGAACAATTATACACTTCAGCGTAATACTGATTCTGAGTTAATTTTACCCAAAATCAAGGTTGGGGTTTCAAAAGTGCAAACCTTGACCCCTGGCTATCCGCAGATAAGACTGATCATAATATTTAAACAGAGGTAAAATTCAATTGAGTATGCTTCTTTGTATAGGGAGCTAGTTAAATTGCAAAGGTGTTTGATAGTTCTGGAATCGTGTTCGACAAAATGCCTCAATGAAGGATTTTTGGTGGGAAGTGAACAATTTGATTTCCTTAATGTTTTAGAAGTATCAGTTGTGATCATCAAGCTGTAAATCATAATGTAGTGTTGGTTTACTTGATTGGCAAGATTAGTCTAGGATCATTGGAGATATCCACGATGACTCATAGAACATTAAGTACCAACAGTTTGTTAAAATGCTTTGTATTCTTGTGTGAATCATCGCAGCCACCGATCCTAGAGTTTCTGAGCCACTGTCATAGTGTATTCTTGTGTTTGAGTTTTTCTTTATGTGTCTCTTCATTAAAGTTTGTGAGCCACTGTCATGGTGTATTCTTGTGTTTGAGTTTATCTTTATGTGTCTCTTCATTAAAGTTTGTGAACCACTGTCATGATGTATTCTTGTGTTTGTGTTTATCTTTTTGTGTCTCTTCATTAAAGTTTCCATCTTTTACATATGCTTTGGATTAGCAAATCTAGGTCCATCTGGTATTTTTCCCATGAAATTGACTCCTACAATGTTTTTGGTCATGAACGATTGATGATTTAGAAAGTTAACAAAGTGGTTTATTTTTCCATGACAGAATGCTGAAGACAATGAGTACCTGGAGGGTGTGGATCCATCACTCGAGTTTGTAATAACATCTCGTGATATAACAGGAACAGGAGCCCCAGCCACATTGCTCATATTCAATAATGAGAAGGGTTTTTCTGCCAAGCATATTGAGTCCATTTGCGATGTTGGCAATTCTACTAAGAAGGGCAATCGTAAAAGTGGCTATATTGGCGAGAAAGGTCCCTTACATCACTCCTTTTTCTCTTTTCATTTACTCATGCATATTTATGTGCTTGCTTTCTTATGTTATTGTATGTTCTGTTTCGAACCTGCAAATGCTTAATCAATTTATTTTCAAGCAATCATATTGCCAGTATTACTTAGAGGATTGTTGCTTTGCAATTTGAAACAGATTTTATGTTTTCAGTTTTCAGTTACACAAAACAACAAAATGTAATTAGCTAGCCTTTTAGTTTATGGGTAACTCAAATATTTGTATTATACTTGTTACGTACAGGAATCGGGTTCAAAAGTGTATTTCTGATCAGTGCTCAGCCTTACATATTCAGCAATGGCTATCACATAAAGTTTACTGAAGAGCCCTGCCCACATTGCAACCTCGGATACATAGTTCCTGACTGGGTCAATGAGAAGCCATCTCTCTCAGACATACAGAAATTATACGGTTCAGGATCTAAAGATCTTCCAACCACAACATTTGTTTTGCCTCTGAAACCTGATAAAGTCAAACCTGTCAAGCAGCAGCTCTCAAGTGTCCATCCTGAAGTACTGCTATTCCTTTCGAAGATAAAGCGCCTTTCAGTCAGGGAAGATAACGAGGATCCTCTTCAAAATACTGTGAGTGCAATAGCTATAAACAGCGAGACCAATTTTGTGACAAGGAAGAATATTGATGCTGAGTCCTACACACTCCATCTTGCTGTAAATGGTGACCGGAATAATAAAGAATGCAACTACTATATGTGGAGGCAGAGATTTCCTGTCAAACAGGAAAATAAAGTGGAGAGGAGAATGGATGTTGAGGAGTGGGTGATCACATTGGCGTTTCCAAATGGTGAGCGTCTCCGGAGAGGAGCAACCTCTCCTGGAATCTATGCATTTCTTCCAACGGAGATGGTTACGAATTTTCCATTTATAATTCAAGCAGATTTTCTCCTTGCATCATCCAGGGAGAATATACTGCTAGATAACAAATGGAACCAAGGAATTCTCAGCTGTGTTTCCTCTGCTTTTGTTAATGCTTTAATCTCACTGGTGAAGATGACAGAAGGTGCTCCAGTATCTAGTTTGCCGCCAATGTTTCGTTTCTTGCCAGTTGACAGCTCTTCCTATTCACAGCTGAATAAGGATGTAAGAGAACTAATTAGAGCAAAGCTTATTGAAGAAGATATTGTTCCTAGTGAGTCATGTATGGTGCAGAAATTCTTCCACAAACTCCATAACGTGGGAAGGCTAATGCCTCGGTTTTGGAATATTTTGAAGAAAGCAAAAGTTGAAGGGGTGAGCTTGAGAAATCTGTCCCACCATGGACTGCATGTACTGAATTCCTCATTTGACGGAGAAGAGTATGATCCGGTACTTAATTTCTTGGGTGTGGCGCCAGTCAACAGTGAATGGTATGCAAAATGCATCCAGAGTTCTAATCTTGTATTGGGAGTGTCCGAAGAAGTCTATTATGAGCTACTCGTTTTCCTTGCTGAAAATTGGTCTTCCAAATTCTGCAATACCAACATTGGCGGTATACCCTTGATCAAATATGTTGACGTAGATGGGAATGTGGCTTTGTGTAGTATTAATGCATCCGGCCAGTATGACATGGTACGTTTGTCACCTCAGCTGTCCTGGTTGACTGCTTGTAATAAGGAATTCAGATGTGCTGCCAATTGTTTTTTTATGCCAGAAAGCACATATGTTGCTCTTCTGTTGTGCTATCAGACGGAAGTGGTATTGCAATGGCTGAAAAACTGGGTGAAGGTTGCTACTGTGACTGTGTATGATTATGCAGCTGTTCTCATTAAGCATCTGAAAAATGACAGAAAGCTTGCTGTAGTCTTTGCTTACTTCTTATATCACTCATTGTCAAAGAGGTATTTGTCATCTCGGGAGGTTGAAATTTTGTGTGGGCTTATGCCACTTGTGGATAATTATGGGGCTGTGAGCACGAATGGGAATGGTGTCCTTGTGCCAGCAAATGGAAGCAAATGGGCAGAATTGATTGTTTCAAACCCATGGAGACAAGAAGGCTATATAGAGTTAGGGGAAGACTACTTGCGTCCTGGAAATTTTGCAGGGCAAAGGACAACAGGAGAGCAGATCATCGAGTTCCTGAAGTCTCATGTTGGAGCATCTGATATTCCTCATTTATCCCCTCCTAATGCCTGGATTCCAGCTGTGTCTGCCCCGCTCACCAAGCAAAACACATTTTTGCTCTTGGATTGGGTTAAAAACCTGAAGTTCAGGGGATTTGGCATCCCTACGAAGTTTCTGGCATGCATAAAGGAAGGCAGCTGGCTGAAAATCACTATGAATGGATCCCCTGTAGGTTATAGACCGCCATCGCAATCTTTTTTCCTCACTTCATCGTTGGGCAACATTTTGAAAAATGGATCAATGCTTGTTGATATTCCCCTGGTTGACCAGAATTTTTATGGTGAAAGCATAATTAATTACAAGGAGGAGCTGAAGACAATTGGAGTGATGTTTGAATATCGAGAAGCATGTAAATTCATTGGGAAATATCTTGTCTCGGGCAGCATCCTCCCATGTTACCAAAGACAATGTGTTTTCAATACTTAATTTTATCAGATTTCTAAGAGAAAAGTTTCTTTCACCAGATAGCTTTATTGAGAGCATCAAAGAAGGAAGTTGGCTGAAGACATCTCACGGTTATAGGTCACCTGTTACATCTGTTCTACATGATCAGGAGTGAAGAATTGCATCTCAAATAAGTGGCATTCCCTTCATTGATCAAAATTACTATGGTGAAGAAATACTTTGTTACAAAGTGGAATTACAGCTGCTCGGTGTTATGGTGGAATTCAATCAAAATTATCAGCTTGTAATTGACAACTTGAAACTGCCTTCATCGTCAGCTTGTCTCACAGCTGAAGCTGTTCATTTGGTACTGGCATGCATGCGCCATTCCAAATCTTCTGACAGACTTGTTAAAGCACTTGGTAATGCGAAATGCTTGAAGACAGATGAGGGTTACAAGTCTCCGGGTGAATGTTTTTTGTTCGATCCTGAATGGGGCTGCCTGTTAGAGGTTTTTAAGGTTTTCCCAATCATCGATCAAAATTTCTATGGAAGCAACATTGTCTGCTCGAAAAGGGGGTTGCAGCAGTTAGGAGTTGTTGTTGAATTTGAGAAGGCTGTCAAAGCATTTGTTTGCCTTTTTAAGCAACAAGCCTCCTCATCTTCAATTTCAAAAGATCCTGTCCTGAAGTTTCTAATTTTCTATCATGTTACAGACAACTGAATGGAACATCTCTTAAGTTTCCTGCTGAATTCATTAACTGTATCCGTGAGACAAAATGGTTGCGGACTCGCCTTGGTGATTATAGATCACCAAGAGATTGCATTCTTTTTGGTCCAGATTGGAAGTCTATCGCTTCTATTACTCTGCTTCCCTTCATTGATGACAGTGACTGCTTCTACAGCATGGCCATTCATGAATTCGAGGAGGAGCTGGAGGATATGGGAACTGTCGTAGCATTTGAAGATGGTGTGAAGTTTATCGCTGATGGTCTTTTTATTAATCCCTGCAATGTCACCCGTGCAAATGTAATTTCTCTTCTCAAATGCATCCGGATATTGCGAGAGAAGAATTACACCTTCACCAGGTCTTTCAACGAGAAAGTTTCACAAAAGTGGTTGAGGAAAAATGGCAGTGAAGTTAATAGTAGCCCAAAGCAGTGCTTGTTGTTCGATTCTACGTGTGAATTGAATCTTTTGAAGCAGACAGATGGACCTTTCCTTGATGAAGATTTTTATGGTTCAGAAATCAAATACTACCGGGAGGAGCTCAATACAATTGGAGTCACCGTTGATTTAGAAAAGGGATGTCCATTGCTTGCCAGCCACCTCGATTTCCACACTGACTTTGCAACCATAGTTCGAATCTACAATATCTTGGCACAGTTGAAGTGGCAGCCTCATGGTGAAGCTGCTAGAAGGATTTGGATTCCGGAGGGAAGTCAAAGTGGACAGTGGGTAAGCCCAGTAGAATGTGTTTTACATGACAAAGATAGTCTGTTCAGCACACAGATGAAAGTATTGGATAAACACTATGACTGGAAGTTACTGAGCTTCTTCTCAAGTGCTTTTGGCGTTAAATCCAATCCTTTGGTTGAGGATTATTGTAAGCTCTGGAAGGTTTGGGAAAGTTCAGAATACAAACTGTCAAATGCTGAGTGTTGTGCATTTTGGGGTTGTGTTTTGAAGCAATCCAATTCAAAGACAAAGAAACTTATGGCTGACAGCTTGGTGAAGCTGCCTGTTAATTCAGGCTTGGATGGTATTTTTTTGTTTGACAAGCGTGATGTTTTCATAGCTGACAACCTTCAGCTAAAGGATGTTATCGAAAAATCCTCTCCTCATTCACTATTTGTCTGGTATCCACAGCCTAGCTTGCCTGCTTTACCTCAGACAACGTTGCTGGACTTATATAGGAAAATTGGGGTTCGCACAATCTCAGATTGTGTACAGAAGGAAGAATTGTCTTTAGGAGAAGGCGTGGAGCATAAGCAGGTGAATCAGAAGGACTACTATATTGGCAAAGGGCTGGTGAAACTCATTCTGGGGTTTTTGGCTTATCCTTCAATTCAAATGGAACCGGCAAAAAGGCATGATGCTGTCAAGTGTCTCCTGAATCTTACCATTTTGGAGACTGCAGAGCCAATAACTGTAAGGTACACTTTATCATTGTCATCAGGGGAAATTGTTGATGCGAGAGCGTGCCAAATGATACGCTGGGACAGAAATAGCGGAAAGCTTTTCACGCAGAAGATTGACAGGTCTGGTGGGCACAAAAACCGCATTGAATATGCAATTCCATTTGCTGAAACCATATCAAAGGGAGTGTTGTGGGACAGAGAAGATCACTTCAATTCACTCTCTGAGCTGATTAAGTTGGCTTTCTTTGTGGAATTCAATGAAGAAGCGGTTGAGATCCTGATGAAGTCCAAGAATCTGCAGATTTTCATGGAGGATGAGGAGTTCCTGCCTGCTGCTTTCCCTTCTCAGTAGTGTTCTTGCTTTTCTTCCTCCATAAACTTCCCCTTCTTTGATGTCTTTTATCTTCCTCGGTGTGTACTTTAATTTGTTTAATATAATATATTATGGCGTGTGTTTTTACTAAATCTGAGAATGGATCAGTTACTAATTGCTGATTCAAATTACTTCAGTTTAATTTCAAAGGTGTTGCATGTAATCTTATTACTATTGGTTTTACATGAAGCGTGGTTTCTTTGCTAAATTTTCTAATATTATTATTATTGACCTTTGACTGTATTTATATTTTCTCGTTGGAAAATGCTACTTACCTCGAGTCAGATCCCGAGTCAAACCCCGAAACAGCAGTATAGGCCATCGTTTCGTCTATTATTTATTTTTTTTTTTAAACGACACTGTTTTTGCTTCTATTCTTTTTACTATGTTCTGATTTCTTCTTTCTCTTCGTTTAACTTAACCCAGCTTCATTTTCAAAAAAAAAAAAAAAACTTAACCCGGCTTCTTTCTCTTTGTTTAACTTAACCCAGCTGCACACCCTTTGCTTCTTCCTCTTCGTTCTCTTCATCACACCGTTTCTACTTTTATTTTTTCTTTGTTCTGATTTGCTGGGAACGAAGAGAAGAGAAACAATAATATACCT
Organism: Citrus medica; assembly: GCA_002013955.2. NCBI lineage: Eukaryota > Viridiplantae > Streptophyta > Magnoliopsida > Sapindales > Rutaceae > Citrus > Citrus medica. The sequence goes on along the minus strand of MKYO02030958.1, from coordinate 614,661 downwards.
GAACTGAAAATTGGTGCCCCTGGTTTCTTCAGTTTGAAGCATAGTGTAGATTGATGTGTATAAATTATTAAACTTATGCATGCTTCTGGGTTATGTTTATATGAATCATATCTCGCATCATGATTATTTCATTGCCATTGATTTCTTCCTTTGAACTTGGAGGTTGTCTTCGAAAATTTGTGCTCATATGTTTTTATGTCTTGATCCATTTCAACAACAAAAAGACTCTGCAGCTATATATGTTGTTGTGCAGGAAAGTATAAAGTTGCGTGTTTGACCTGAGAATTTGAAAAATTCCTTACTAGTGCAAAATATGTCGTTTAACTTGAATAAAATACCACCATCCTGACCAAATGAGACTAGATTAATTAATAGTAGACTAAGGATTGCGAATGGCTGCCAAATCTTATTTAAGTTCTCAAGGGCTGTGACTTTGGGTAGACTGGAATTAGATGCTGAGGAGAAATTTTGGAGCTTCCATAAGAAAAGTGTTGGGGAAGAGGACATTGAGTCAGTCTCAGACAACAGCAAGCCTGCTTTATGTGAGAGAGAGACAGGAGCATCAGAAAATGGGTTTGGAGTTGGATACAACAATGGGGATTGGCTAAGCTTAAGACGAGGAGTGAGGAGACTATGCAGGCATCCTGTCTTTCAGTTCGATGAAGGAAAATGGAACGAGGCAAACAAAAGGGCAGTTGGGTTCTGAAGGATTTGCAGTTGGATTTACAAAACGATCGTGGCTGTCGGTCGATGAAGAGAACGAAGAAGAAGAAACAATGGGCCTGTAGTTGGGTTAAATGAGGAGAAGCAAGAAATCAGAACAAAGGAAAAAAAATTGAAGCAGAACGGTGTCGTTTCAAAACGAATAAAAAAAAAAGAGCAAAAAACGACGACCTATGCTGCCGTTTTGGGATTTAACCCGGGACAAATAGCATAACTCTTTCTCATTTTCTTTTCTGGGACGTTTGCTTTCTCTCTTCTGTCTCCATGTACCTAAGTCCTAACTCATCACCGCAGAATGAACTTCTTTATCTTAGAAAGCCCTTACAGAATGGTAGTCATTCGGCTGCAGTCTTGGGAAGAAATTGACTAAAACAAACAAAAAGAACCAGAAAATGAGCAACTAAGAATCAGAAAGAACCTGGTAAAGTTCAGACAAGTTGCTTAATTACACGCCATAAAAATATATTAAGCAAGCCCTAGTTCAAGATGATGATTGCTCAAAACTTGTCGATCTTGTTGCAATCAGCAAATCACTCCCTTACGAGGTTTCCTAAATCTCCCTCAATAAAAGAGGAAAACGTGTGTAAAGCAGTAGAGGTTCTGTGCTAACCAGACTTACCACGTCATCGTTCTCCTAACTGGATTAACTGGTTTTTGAAATTTTGAATTTTCATTAACATTTTCAGATTGTTAAATTAGATTTTGCTTCATCAAGATCTATTCTAGGTACGGCAGATGAGATTATTAACTATTAATCAAAGAAACTAATAAGCGATAACTGAAATGTTACGATAATTTTTTTGACGGGAAAGTGAGCAGTACCCTCTTGTTTGTTTGACAGAAGAAAATTTTTTTCCCTTAAAAGAGTTTTAAAATATATGAAAATCTCCCTGAAATCTATATATTTATATAAAATTGGAACTAAAAGAGGTGATGTAACATCATCATTTCTCATTTTTATATATTTTTTATTATCTAATAAATATAAAAATTTTCTTTTAGATTTAGTTTTTCATTTTCTCATAATTAATTTGACTGTTATTACACAATTAATATGTAACAATTCATCAAAAGACTCCCTATATTCTCTAATTGAAACCTTATTGATCATAAATTAAGCATTAAGTAATAATTTATAAACACTTTTAATCACTTTTCTCCTCTGCAACAAAAAATATGATATCCCACGTAAACATAAACACAACATAAACAAACAAAAAATAGCGATGGCTCTAAAATATGTGTTTTTCATTTTGGCCCTCACTTGCCTGATCATGACAAATATTGCAAATGCAACCAGCAGGAATGATCGCCTCAACAACAATATGAAACCAGGCTATGATCTTGCAATAAGACTTGAAGGTAGCGGAGTGCTGGAACGTATTAATGGAGGTGAAATCATGTTCAAATAATATTATTATATTCTTCTTCAATAATCAGGTTGATATTGGCCCTGATTGTTGCCGCGCTATTGATATTATCACTCGTAATTGCTGGCCTGCAATGCTCACCTCTCTTGGATTCACTGCCGAAGAAGGGAACACACTGAGAGGCTATTGTGATGCATCTTCTGCTCCTTCTCTAGGTGGCCTCGTAGTGATATATCATCCACAAGTTTCTAAGGTTTTGGCTTAGACAAGGTGCATTATGGTACTTTTATTTTCTTGGTGTTAATTTAGCTAATGTAATTTTAAATAATTAAAAAAAAATTTGGTTTTATCTTTACTTTAATTTTTTTCATTTTTTTGAAAGTCTTACCTCTTAATTGAATAAAATAAATCATTAAAAGTATAATAATAATAAAATTATTATTATTTTTTTAAAGCCGCGCAAAGCGCGGTTTTATTATCTAGTTATGTATAATTGTTATTACTTTTGTTTGTTTGACTATTAGTCGACACACAAATAAATGCAGGTAGAAAATCTAAAATTTTAAAATATATGAAAGTCTCACCTGATGTATAATTGTTTATTACTTTTGTTTGTTTGACTATTTAGTCCACACACTAATAAATGCAGGCAGAAAATCTAAAATTTTATGACAATGAGACTAACAAAATTACTGAAATAATCTTATGTGGAGTATATTGAACTAAAAAATATCCAAACTTCTTATATATATGCGTTGCCATGAAGAGTTTGATAATGAGGTTAATGCTTACGTATCAAATTAAAAAATTCATACAAATTTCAATCAAGGAGTTAAATATTTTGATTTTTATTTGAATCAAGGAAAGATAAATTTACAAAAATAATTTATTATTTGTTATAATTCACAATTATTTATGCTTAAATATTTTATGATATATTTTTATAAAATTGATGAAATAATCTTCCCATCATAAGGGAGAAAAAAAAAGCTATACATGATTGATGAGTTGATTTTTTGATAATAGTGCGTATCCCTTCAACTTATCTTAATATTTATATAAACAAATGTGGACATGAAGTACAAAAGATCTCTGTATAATGCGTTGTCGATGAATTTTTGGAAAAATTTATAGATATAGAAAAAAGTGATAAAATTACATTTAGAAAATATAGAGTGATATCTTTGAAGGACAAAATGTTTATTAAATAAATATAGACACTTAACGTATGTGTCGATCAATGGGTGAAAATAATTTAAATCATGAGGAGAGGTTGATGTAGGACGTTATGTTAGGATTTTAGAATTTTAATTGTTTTATGATTTTTTATTTTAATTAGAGTTAATATTTGTCTTATTCTTTCATTTTTATTATAATTGTGATTTAGTTTCCTCTTTAAATTAACTTAGAAAAATAAATTTACTATATTATTAATAGAAAGGTCTTATTATTATAATTTAAACCTTTGATCAGTCAGTAAAAACCCCTCTTTTATAATTTCCTTTGAGATTATCTATAAAAATTTGTATTATAAAGTTGTTTGGATTAGAGCGTCGTCTACTCTCCCTTATTAAAAAATCTCATTGCCTAGTTTGGATTAAAGCAAGATTTAATCATTTTGATTAGAATGTAAGCTAATTGCATTGGTTTGGAGCAGTATTAGAATGATATCTAATATTATTTATCTTATCAGTTCTGCCTCCCCCACCCCACTATGTTAGTCAGCAGCATCGGAGTAGTTCTGTACCAATTGACAACTTTCTCAGCTATCCATATCCATTGCCACCAAATCCATCACTGAGGGAAAAAAACAAAAAAGAAAAACCCAAATTTAAAACCCTAGCCGCCATTGCCCACCACCACTTTCCTTACAATTTAGCCAACATCACCACCAGTTGCTGTAACCGTCATACTCACCAGCCGAGAAGAGTTGATAAATACTAATAACTCTTAGATGGAGTATTACAACAAAAAATTCCATTAGATAATGAACTACTGGTTTTAAGCGATCTTTGGCGATGAATCAACAATTCGAATTACTTTTCTTGTGTATTATTGATAAACTAGTGTTTATCAATAGATGTAGAAGGATCTGGTTGGGAAGTGAGAAGCCTCTTTTACATTTTTTCATTTGCAAAGAATCTTTGGTGTGAAAACACAAAGACAAGGGGTTGGTCTTTGAATAGGAAAAAGAGTGGATCTGTAGGTTCCTAAATGAATTGGCTTATTTGAAAAAAGCCTTGTTCGTTGGAAGATCTATCTCTTGTCTAATACTCATGTTTCTACTCTATAAGAACTCTGAATCATTCTCTTGAAGTTCATCATTTTCATTATAAATGATCTGCTTGCCCCAAAATGACTTGGCATGATAGGGAAATCCTAGTTCATTGGGTCTTTCGACACGATAAAATAGAATGCCCTAAGGGCGCCATATTCTAGGAGCCTAGACTATGTGAATAAATAAATCCTCCTTTGTATGTTGTGAGTCGAGGACTCTTTCTCCTTCCTCCTCTTTAAATTCCGATTTGCAATGTCACATGATTATTCTCAAATCGACTGCAATCGTTTTCTATCTGTGAGGACTCATCAGGGCACCTTCTACTTCTAATAGGTCATAGACTAGATGAAAATCATTCTTAGCAACATTAGAAGAATTTTTTCATTAGGTTTAGGTAAATACCAAAGGTCTTGAGTGACCGATCTAGTAGAGCAACTCAAAAGATAAAGAAGTACCATTAATTTCTTCATGCTCGTTCTAAATTCAAAGTACCATTTGTACAAATAAGAATCCCCTTCATTACATGATTTCTTCTTTATATAGATAGATATAGGATCTATGGGGAAATTACTTAGAAGTACATTTTGTACAATAGCCCTCCCTATCCGATAGAAAATTATCCCATGATCTTGTACCGATCTTACTTAGGATTACAAATCCCAAGTTTGTCTATGAAGAGAAAATTTAAATGTATTAGTATCTATAATTGATTTCTTTTATGTATTACTAATCAATAGGGCTTCATTGGCAAGTGCTACAAGATCCATGCATTGGAACCCATTGTTATGGACCAAATCCATTAGTATATGACACGACTCAAAAGTGTATTACTCCCAAGTATAAGAGTGTCTAGTTATAATATGACCCGGTGAGACTAGGGTCGAACCATAGGGAATTTTAAATCTAGTAGTCAATTTAAAACTAAGAAAATTAATTGTGGGGAAAAGAAATTATTTGAAATCAATTTAAAAATATGCTAAGGTTCGGGATCCACTCTCTGTATTCAAACTATAATTTTAATACTCTCTCATTTATATTTTGCCTCACTTTTACCAGTTAATTATTATATCATTTAATTTTATGTCTGTGGATAAATATGAAATAAAGTACCTAATGTGCCACACTATATTAATGTGTTGACATTATGTCAAAATACCATACAGATCCAAAGAAATTTATAAATTAATATGACATAAAAATAACTAGAAAAGAATAAAATAAACTTTAAACTCATTTGAGAAAATAATAAATTTAATAGTTTGAAACATTGAGCTTCACCCTTCACCTCAGCTTAATAAAATTAGCCACTTATATTGAAAGAAAACACAACACTCTATTTATTTGATAAACCTTTGAAATACGTTATAAGAAAGTTGATTACAAATGGAAATAAGAAAAGAAAAGGAAAAAAAAAGAAAGAAATTCTTCAGCTGCACTCTATTCTCTCTCGGCTTACGCTTCTCAAAAATAGCTCTACTAGCTTCTGGCTCTCGGCTCCTGCCCCCACATCGCTTGCATCCCCTTGCCTTTTATAGGCAAGGGAATCATCTTTTTTATTTATTTATTAATATTAATATTTTATTTTATTTTTATATTATATATACATATTGAATTGTGTGATGGTCAGGAGGCATGATGGCCTCCTGACCATCACCAACATGCTTTTGTTCTTTATTTTATTTTTTTATTTATTATTACATCTCTTTAATTTGTGTTCCAGTAGTTCTTCTTTGTTCCCGCTTTCAATTCCAATTTCATCTTTATTCTTGAAAAAAATTTACAAGATAAAAATTAACAAATTGTAAATTAATTTAACATAAAATATATTTGGGGAGTATTAAAATAATTTAAAAATAATGAACGCATTAATTGATACAATAAATGAAAAACTAAGAATTTTATCCTTATTAAATGTACACTTTTTAGTGTCAATCAGTATGGAACATTTTCTTTTACAAGTGAAATACCCTAATATATGAAAGAGTCAAAAAGTGCTTTCGTGATTGTGGAATAATAAACCTTTGTATCTTAATGCTTGTATTTAATTTATTCGGGGCTATTAGAGCGGGATCCACTTTTTGGGGAATATGACCCGAAGCAATAATAAGAATATTTATAGTGGAATATCTTTCATAATCCTTCGAGAGATAGTTTATTCATAGACCGAGGGATAAATAATTCAACTAATGCACATCATATCATGAATGTTTGGAATCCATATTTTGCAAGGAGACATTGCTTTTGCTAATTTGAATTAAAGGGTGATATAAAATAGGCCTACTTATAACATCATATGATTCATCATAATTAGAAGCTCTAGCTCCGTATCAAAGTCACGATCAATATCTTCACTAGCATCAATATTGTCACTATCATCATCGATATCATTAATAAAAAAACTTTTAGGCTTGTTATCCAGAACTTGTTCAGAAATACCGTAAAGAAAGGGACATAGAAGTTTGCCGCTAGGTATATATATATATTCGGCTCCTATAAAACCTATCACTAAAATACCCCTAAAGGGGGATAGGGCTAGGCGGAGCAAAAAAGGGTTTTCCATGAGATGGAAAATGACAACTATTAGCCCCACCACGAAGTTTGTGAATAAGTGATTGTTTGGAAATGAATAAGGAATATTTATCATTTTGCTAAACAGTAAATATTGAACTCATAATTCATGAAATGTTTTTTATGAATGTCAGTTAAGTATCATAAGTAGATTGCTCAATTGTTCAATCATTTAATAACCAGAGTCATTCTTTGATGAATGATCACTATCAGTCAGACTTGATAGAATTTTATCAAAAATTTTTCCGTCATTAAGGTTGAGGTGGAGAATTGAACCAAGAATTCTCTTTCTTTATTATCCATTGAATCACTATTCGCAACCCAAGATTTTATCTTATCATCAATCTAATCACCGTTCCCTTTTTTTTCTTTTTCTTATCAATGAATAGATCTCTTTATTTGTATGACTTAGATGTCTCGTATTTCTAGAAAAAAGTGATTCGTTTAATGAGATTTGGTTTGATACTTATGAGATTGGTGATATTGATGAGATTGATATTCAAAGCTTTTGTTGTAGAATGTATTGATTTAACCTCATCCTCGGGACCACCCCCCCCATAGGATGTTTCCACCAAAAGCAAAAACTTATATTTCTTCTAGAGAATCTCATAATTGTTCCAGAGCAACTAAAAAGAGATTCTGTAACCATAAAGAATTTGATTTAGATGTAGGATAGCTATCAAGAAGTTTTCATAACTCAATCATGTATGGTGGAATCATCAAAGATTTGACCCTTTTGAACTTTATCTCTAACTTACTATAGGCTTGGGAAACAAAGAGAAGATGTGTATGAACGAGATATCTAGCAACAAGAAGAAGGAAAATGATTGAATACAAAAACTCTCGAGCAATTGGCGATCTAAGATGTGTTGATAACAGTGGTGACTTATTATTTCGATAAATCATTTCTTTCGATAGAAGAAGATTATGGGAACACTTACTCAAAATCTCACTTATTAGATTCTATTGTGGAAGATCTGAAGAATTCACCATGCTCTTTCTGATCCATGCATAATATCATGAAAAATGTATACAAATTTTTTATTACTACTTAGTACCAACAATAGGTCTAAAAAAGTGTCTAAAAATATCAAATTTAGATATTTGTACCATGTCGGAGTAAGGAACCATGACATATATGTTTGGAATCGATTCCATTTTAAAAGAGTTGAAATAGCACTGTCTTGTTGAAATAGACATATGTCCTTTCTCAACACATTTCTTTAGATATAGACTCTGTTTTTTCCTTTTCTTTTTTCAGTTGGTAAATATTTCTAAAAAATGTATTGATTGTACCGTATTATTAAAAGATTTCTTGCTATTATTTTTAGTATAGAATGAGTTAATCATCCAATTCGGTATCTTATTAAACGATAATGGTGATATCCTTCCTCCATTGATTAAGAATTTTGACTTTTGGGAAGTAGTATAATCATCTAATAAGAAGAATTTTAAAATTTTAAATTGATCAATTTGAAGATCTATTAGTTCTAACAATTGATTGTATAGTTGATCATTCAGACCTTTCAATTCATAGATATGGATCTCAGACCTATAAATGGGGATATTCTTGAAACTCACAGAGAAAAAAGGAAGTGAGTTAGACAAACAGGAAAAAAACTTGGACAAAAGAAAAGAAGTGGCTTAGACAAATCTTTTTTTATCTATAACTTTAGACCAATCAATTGAATACTAATTAATACGTAATTGATCGAACACTGCTTGAAAATAGCTCTTCTGCTTAAAAAAAAAGGTTCAAAATGCTCTTGGAAATTCTTGCTCCCATTACAACATTTGTATCTATATGAATTAGAATCTCGATTCATGAATATCTTAGCTCAAAAAATCCAGATCAGAGGAACAAATCCTTTCTTTTGACTCTTTTTGAAATTCGATAAATGTTGGTTGATCATAAAATTTCATTATAGTTCAATGATTCAAAGTATTAGTTCTTATTTGATACTTGTGAATTCTATATTGAAAGTTGCGATCAAATTTATTCATTAAAAAGAATCAATTCAATACATTTCTTATGTACCTATAGGTGCTATATCTGATTTGGATCCGATTTCGGAGCAATCTAGATTGATTGACTGCCTCCATTATATTGTTGCTAACAAATACCACTATTTTTAGTTTTGGATCTTTAAAATCATTCTTGCTGGAGTTCTAGACACATTTTTTTATCCTTCAATAAAAAGATTCATTCTCTTTGCAAATAATGGGAGGTAGAACGAATAAAGATTTCTTTATTGATTCATTCCTGAAGGAAAAAATAGAAAGGTAAATCCCTTAAGATACACCAGATCTGGCTCAATTATTGATAGAGTGAATAGATCTGCCATTTCTTGAAATCTCTCTTCTAATTTAAAATCGTGGTTTAACGTGGATCCCCCTGTTCTGGTCATGGAATAGATGAAATAAATAAAAAAATGGACTTTTGTTTAAGAATGAAATCTTATTGGAACTGTCCATATCCAGTTCATCCTTTGAAACTATATCACATCCCGGATTTAATGAAACAAGATGAATTGAGACGATATTTTGTAAATATCTAATTATCTTGAATATTATTAACTATTTCTTTATTTTTCGATCGCTTGGAAGTGAAAAAAGAGACATCTTCTTCTTTCTTGAACAATTTTTTATCTCTAGCGGTCCTCTCAGTAGGATTCGAGCCCAGATGAAGTTCTGACCATCTGTTAAAGAAAAAAAAATGATTTTATCTTGTAGGATTCCTAAGAAATTCTTCTATTTTTTCTGGAAGCAGATGATTATTCGTCTCTTTTTCCATGAATAGCCGGGACATTGAGGAATATCCAGAAAGCCATTTAAGAAATCGGTTTGATTCTATCTCTGTTCATTTTGCTTGAAGAGAAGGATCCTAAAGAATCGATTTTTCTTTAAATTGCTGAATCTCTCTTTGATTGATCAATGTGTAATATTCTGAATCCTCATTATTAATGGAATTGAAATGATCTTTGGATTGATTAGAAGATATTTTCAATTGGCTAAAATCCATTACTTGAATGAAACTAGATCTTGTGGATCATATTGAATATTTAATGATGCATTTCGTACATTAGTAAAAAATCGATCCTTTTTTACCAACCTCACATTATCTAACCAAATCGAATTCTCTCTCGCTATGTTCCTTAAAAAATCCAATTCATGCGGAATTGCCACATATGAAATTGAGTACAATTTTGCAAAGAAATACCCCACTTGTTTCTCAAGAAGAGATGGGGAAAATGCTCAATGTCATTTGATTGAATAGTTTACCTAACCCCTTGTTCTTTGAAGAAACCCCCCACTTCAAATGGTATTTTTTCACGAAAAGTAAACATGAGATAACAAATCTAGTATTTCACTAAGATTTCGGATAGATGTCTCAAATTCAAGTTGATTATGTTTATGTTTTGCTACTTACTCAGAGAAAGATGATCAAACAATTCCCAGTCATGGTCCTTATGGATTGAATCATCCATATAACATACAAAAGGAAGCTATGTGCTTACATATATGAAAAATTACAAATATAGTGTAGACATCTGAACATGCGAAATTAAAATAGAAGAATCTATGCACTTATTCTTAAATTCTTAATAAATAAAATGCCTAAAACTAGTACATGGAGTACTAAATTAAAAGTTTGCAGGTTTTATGTTCTTGATAAAATTATAATTTTATGTTCTTGATAAAATTATAATCGTACTTATATATATTTGTAGCAACTGAAGGGTTCTGGCTCCTTGACACATTAAGTTGTTGCCCAAGATCTTCAATCTAGATTATTAGATGATATAAAGATGATTTGAAGAAATCTTAACCAAGATTTTAATGGAACAAATTGATAATGGTTTAAGAATGAAAAACAGATCAGAAACGTAAAAGATCAACAAACAGAAAATCAAAGAACAGAAGAGGTTAACGTGGTTAAGCTAATTCTCATTAGCTTACATCCACGGAGGAACAAAGTAACAGGCCTTCCATTGATTGATCATCAAGGTACATAGATTTTACAGAGTACGTTTTATTGGATTTCACACTCGTAATCACTGAGTCTTAATCCCTTATATACTCATCAGCATGGCACCAGTCTGTTACTTCAGAATCAGTTGCATCCAGCTGCTTATAACGGTGCAAATTCTAGAAACTCACGTGTAAAGCACGCTATATAACGTGATTGGCACTAAAAAATTTACATTTAATAAGGATAAAATTATTATTTTTTCACTTATTGTGTCGATTAATACGTTCATTATTTATAAATTATTTAAATTCTCCCTAAATATATTTTATGTTAAATTAATTCGTAATTTATTAATTTTTATCTTGTAAATATTTTTTAGGAATAAAAATGGAATTGGAATTAAAAGCAGGAACAAAGAAAAACTACTGGAACAAAATTGAAGAGATGTAATAATAAATAATCAATAAAATAAAAAAATAAAAAATAAAAAGGAACAAAAGAACAAAAACTTGTTGGTGATGGTCAGGAGGCCATCACGCCTCCTGGCCATCACACTTCTTAACATTCATTTAAATTATAAAAAAATAAAATAAAAATATAATAATAAATTAAATAAGAATAAAAAGAATGAAGAGGAGGCATTTGTTGCCTATAAAAGCTGGAGTATTGAGAAGCCAAGAGGAGAGAGCTATTTTTGAGAGCTGAAGCCGAGACTGAAGATTTTCTATCTTTCTTTCTTTTCTTTTCTTGTTTCCATTTGTATCAATTTTCTTTGTAATATATTTCAAAAAGTTTATCAAATAAAAAGAGTATTGTGTTTTCTTTCAATATGAGTAGCTAATTTTATTAAGCTGGGGTGAATGGTGAAGCTTAATGTTTCAAACTATTAATTATTATTATTTTCTCAAATGAGTTTTTAAGTTTATTTAATTCTTTTCTAATTATTTTTATATCATGTTAATTTGTAAATCTCACTGGATTTTATGGTATTTTGACATAATGTTGACACATTAATATAGTGTGGCACATTAGGTACTTTATTCTATATTTATCCACACACATAGAATTGAATGATATAATAATTAATTGGTAAAAGTGAGGCAAAATATAAATGAGAGAGTATTAAAATTATAGTTTGAATACAGAGAGTAGATCTTAAACCTTAGCTTATTTTTAAATTGATTTCAAATAATTTCTTTTGCCTACAATTAATTTTCTTAGTTTTACTAGATTTAAAACTCTCTGTGGTTCGACCTCGGTCTCACTGGGTTATATTATAACTAGACACTCTTATACTTGAGAGTAATACACTTTTGAGTCGTATCAAATTTTTGACGCCGTTACCAAGGAGTTTTCTAAATTTGGTATTAGTTTGTCTTTACTTTATTTTTTTTAATTTTTTTTGTTTTGTCTTTACAATCTTTCCGTAATTCTATTTCATTCTCTTTTTGTAAAACTTCAGTTAGCACCCCTCTTCTTTTTAAACCTTAACATTATCTATAAAATTTGTGAGAAACTTCATCTTAGCCCATAAACCTTTGCAAATCAGTCCCCAAATCAAATTTATTTCTTTAAATTTCTGCAATTTACTTTCCTCATTTATTTTAAATGGTCGGTTCTACCGCCTGACTGTTATTTAAATTTTGTTAATTTATGTATTTTTGTTTAAATGGTTGGTTCTACCGCCTAGCATTTTAATTTCACTTTGCTAATTTATTTATATGGTCGGTTCTACCGCCTAGCATTTTAATTTCAGTTTATTTATTTTTGTGCATTAATTTATTTAATTTTATATTTTATTATATGGCTGGTTTTAAAATACCGCCTAAATTGTTTCATGTAATGGCTGGTTTCATCACCTAATTTATTTATTTATTTTTCAGTTTGTTTATTTTTATTTTGCATTTTTTACTTATTTAATTTCCAGTTTATTTTTATTTATGCAATTTTCATTTACCATTTTTGCATCATTAGTTTAGCACACATCATTAGTATTGCATGCGTCGTTGGTCTCGTACAAATAGTGGTAGATTAATTAGAAAATCACCTTCCCCACCCTTAAATATGGTTGACATAGGAGCTGAAAATTTTTCGGAGCATGAAAATGGTCAAGCCTTGCAAAATCTTCATGAACAACCTAGGACTCTTAGAGACTTCATGCATCCTACTAGAACAGAGTAACCATCATGCATAGTTTTCCCTCCTGATGCATCACGTTTTAATTTCAAACCTGGTATCATTCAACTTCTTCCTACTTTTCATGGTTTTGAGTCTGAAAATCCATATTTGCATTTAAGGGAATTTGAGGAAGTTTGTAACACATGTACTGATCAAAATTGTAGCATGAATATAATCAGGCTTAAGTTTTTTCCTTTCTCACTTAAGGATAAAGCTAAAATTTGGCTACAAAATCTTAGGTCAAAATCCATCAGAACTTGGGATGAAATGCAAGCACAATTTTTGAAAACATTCTTTGCACCCCACAGAACAAATTCTTTCAAAAGACAAATCACCACTTTAACTCAAAAACCAGGAGAAACTCTCTACCAATGTTGGGATAGGTTTAAAGAACTACTTAACATTTGCCCACATCACGGTTTTGAAACATGGAGATTAGTGTCTTATTTCTACGAGGAATTAACATCCCAAGGTAGACAAGTCGTTGAAATGATGTGTAACGGTGAGTTTAGGGATAAAAGTCCTGAAGATGCATTAGACTATCTTGACTATATAGCAGAAAATGCACAAAACTAGGATGCAGTTGGGTCTTATTAGTCATAAAGTAAACCCCAGTCATCTCCATCTGGTGGAGGCATGTACAACCTTAGGGAAGACCATGATTTTCAAGCCAAATTTGCATCATTAGTTAGAAAAGTTGAAGCATTAGAGTCGAAAAAGAATGATCATGTAAAGTCTGTTAAAAATATTTCATGTTATGTTTGCGATTCTACTGACCATTCTACGCAGGACTGTCTAACTTTACCACCTCTGAGAGAAAGTCTGCATGAACAAGTAAATGTCGTTGACAATTTCAAAAGGCCAAATCCAAGTCCATACTCCTAAACTTACAACTCTGGTTGGAGAAACCACCCAAATTTCAGTTGGAGAAATGACAATCATGCAGAACCTTCACAACCAGTTCCTCCACGTCAAAATTTTCAAAACTCCCAGAGTTACCCACCATATGTCCCACCACCAAGAAAAACTCTGGAAGACACATTGCATTCGTTTATTGAAAAACAAGAGTCGATCAATAACCAAACGATGCAAACCTTAACTAATTTGAGAGAAACTATCTCCAAACTTACATTTGCTCTGACCATACATAAAAAAGGAAAGTTTCCTGCTCAACCTGAACCAAACCCCAAGAGTCAACAACATCCTCAAATGGGAAATTCAGGAAACCAAAATTTGAGTCAAGTCAAATCGGTTATAACCCGTCATGGTGGTAAAGTGGTCGAAAAACACATTGTGGACCCTCGTGAAACTAGTAAAGATTTAATTTCAGAAAATAGGAAAGAGTCTATCGAAACTTTAACCCATGAAGAAATAACCAACTATCCTCTTGTACCCTCATTTCCTCAAGCACTGATAAAGCCAAAGAATTCAAACCACAGTCCAGAAATTTATGAAGTTTTTAAACAAGTAAAAGTTAACATTCCTCTGTTGGATGTCATTAAACAAGTGTCTTCTTATGCTAAATTTCTGAAAGATATGTGCACGGTAAAAAGGAAACATAAGGTGCAAAAGAGAGCTTTTCTAGCAGAACAGGTAAGTTCTATTCTCTCAACCAATAGTGCTTTGAAATACAAGGATCCTGGTTGTCCAACTATTTCTTGCACTATTGGGGATCATAAAATTGGACATGCTTTATATGATCTTGGTGCCAGTGTTAATTTGCTTCCTTACTCATGAAATATAAGTGTGCAACCCAAGAGGGGGGGTGAATTGGAATTTTAAAAATTATCCTAGCAAATCCACACAACAAGCAATCTAATGTCTTAATAAAAATTGAAAGCGATAAGTTCAATAAAAGCACAATAACAAATGAGTAAGGGAGAAGAGAAACAAACACACGAATTTTTACGTGGTTCGGCAATCCCCGCCTACGTCCACACCTCCAAGCAATCTAAGCTTGAGGATTTCATTATCCGAGCCTTTCCAAAGCTTCAACCGTTTATAATTGACTTCAAGGTGTCAATGAACCTTTACAATAAAGAGATTATCTCCCAATCTCTTCACTCAAGTGTCTCACACACTCAAACTCTTACAATTAAGATGAATAAATGAAAGTTACAATACAACTCACTCAAAGAGTAGATATTCAAAAATCAAGAACAAGAGATGATTCAATATTTTTGTGATTTGTGAATTGAGAGCTCAAGATATCTTGTGTGCTTTTTATTTTTGTTTGTTGGAAAGCTTGAAAATGAATTGGATTTGAGTTTATATAGTTTGAGCTAAAAAACTAGCCGTTATGCACATTTTGGTCATAACCGTCTTATCGTTTATAGACATCCGGTTAGCCGCTTAATGTTACCGTTACAGCCACAATTTTGAATTTCTGAACATCCGGTATGCCGCTTTATGAAATCCGGTTAGCTGTTTAAGTTCCAGAAATATTTTGTCCGAATCCGGTCTACCATTTGTCAGGATCCGGTTAGCCGCTTGCTATAGTAACTGCTACAGTGAAATATTTTTTAAATTTATAGTTTGACCCTAAAACTTTATAAAACTGTATTATGGCCCAAAACGTTATGAAAGCTTTCAAATAGGTCCAATTTCAGAATTTCTAAATAATACTTTGTCAATCCCAAAACTTTATGAAATTATGATTTCACCCAAACTATGTGAAATTATAGAATGACCCAAAATATTTAAATAGTTTCAATTATGTCCAAATCTGAAATTTTAAAAACAAATATAAAAGGTTTTAAAATACTTTCATTTTAGTTCAAAACACTTTAATTCCATAACATCATTTTCTTATTATAAAAGCACAATTCATAAATCTTTGCTTAATCAATACTTGTAGTTTGTTATCATCAAAATCAATATCTATAACTATATAAGCTAACAATCTCCCCCTTTTTGATGATGACAAAACACATTACAAAAATTTAATCTAGTTACGAAAAGCTCCCCCTTAATCAATGCAAGGTTAAAAAAAAATTGATTTGAAAATTATTTAAAACAGACTCCCCCTGCATACATGCATACTCCCCCTTGATACATGCATATTTTTATAACACTTTTTATAACACATATTAAATTACTCACCCCCTTCATCATCAAAAAGATAAAAGAATAAGAGCTCCCTCTATCAATCATCAAAATCACAATATAAGCATATTAGTTCAAAAATATCCATAAGCATAAGGAAATCCATATAATCCATAATAAACATCCAAAACAAATACATATCAACAAAAACAAATACATAATCCAAAAGCATAATAATCATCCATATAGTAAAAAATAAACGAACATAATGCAGTAAATGAAATGGAGGTGTGTCCAAATATAAGCATAAGAGACTACTGAGGTGGTGAGGATGGTGGTGATAGAGGTGGATACGAATATGAAATGTCGAAGTGCTCAAAGGGAAGGCGCTGTCCATAAATGAGCTGCTGCTGCTGCTGTTGAAACCCAGTCTGCTGCACCGAGAGTGTCCGCACTTCATCTATAAGCTGCTGAAGAGTAACCTCTTCAGAGGTAGGAGGCTGTGGAGGTGATGAAGCGAATGCAGAGACACCAGAAGCTGAAGCAATCACAGGAGGATCTTGGCGTCTACGCTGCCCTCGAAATGAGAGTGAAAAAATGGGTACTTGATCGGCTGGAACCACAGTATTAAGTGGCCGATCATCACTTGGAGCAAGAAAGGTAAACTTGTTCTCAGTGTATTTGACCCAAGTGCCATTTTTTCACTCAAAGCCTAAGCCGAAAATAGCATCATCCCCGATACCCTTAGACGGTCTACACGATGGTTCTTTAATCAGTACATAAAAAAATTTCAAGATTCCGGTAATGAAATGACCATATGGAAGGGAGCGGGTAATCAACTTAGGTATACTGAGCATGTTTCGGACAATGGTATATCTTAAGTCGACTGGACGATGTGTAAGAATACAATCAATCAAGGCGACATCCATATGAGAGACCTCATCCAAATGATCTGATCTAGGAAGGACAATACTTTGAATAAAACGAAGTAATATTCGAGTTTGAAGACAGAGACATTGGGTACGAAAATAAATAGTACAATCTTCATCGGAAAGGTCGACATGACGACATATATTCTTAACAGCATAAACATAAACATAGTCATCAATATCACGAGGTTTCCTAGGTGAAAAAATTTCTAGGCCATCACCAAAAGATCCTAGGATGGAGTTCAACTCCGAATCATCAAACTCAATCAAAACTCCTCCAACTGTGGTGATTATTCGATTCTCTTTCTCCGCGGAACAATCCATATTCGAGTAAAACACTTTCACCAAGTCAGGATATACATTTTCCTCAACAACAAGTGCATTAAGCCAACCAACATCTTCCAACAATTGCAATAAAGTTCTATTGCTAATACTAAGATGATTTAACCAATCCGGTAAAACAAAAAAGGTTTGGAGTACCTCACGAGTCATGAACTGCTGGTGAAAATAATGGAGGTGTGTCCAAATATAAGCATAAGAGACTACTGAGGTGGTGAGGATGGTGGTGATAGAGGTGGATACGAATATGAAATGTCGAAGTGCTCAAAGGGAAGGCGCTGTCCATAAATGAGCTGCTGCTGCTGCTGTTGAAACCCAGTCTGCTGCACCGAGAGTGTCCGCACTTCATCTATAAGCTGCTGAAGAGTAACCTCTTCAGAGGTAGGAGGCTGTGGAGGTGATGAAGCGAATGCAGAGACACCAGAAGCTGAAGCAATCACAGGAGGATCTTGGCGTCTACGCTGCCCTCGAAATGAGAGTGAAAAAATGGGTACTTGATCGGCTGGAACCACAGTATTAAGTGGCCGATCATCACTTGGAGCAAGAAAGGTAAACTTGTTCTCAGTGTATTTGACCCAAGTGCCATTTTTTCACTCAAAGCCTAAGCCGAAAATAGCATCATCCCCGATACCCTTAGACGGTCTACACGATGGTTCTTTAATCAGTACATAAAAAAATTTCAAGATTCCGGTAATGAAATGACCATATGGAAGGGAGCGGGTAATCAACTTAGGTATACTGAGCATGTTTCGGACAATGGTATATCTTAAGTCGACTGGACGATGTGTAAGAATACAATCAATCAAGGCGACATCCATATGAGAGACCTCATCCAAATGATCTGATCTAGGAAGGACAATACTTTGAATAAAACGAAGTAATATTCGAGTTTGAAGACAGAGACATTGGGTACGAAAATAAATAGTACAATCTTCATCGGAAAGGTCGACATGACGACATATATTCTTAACAGCATAAACATAAACATAGTCATCAATATCACGAGGTTTCCTAGGTGAAAAAATTTCTAGGCCATCACCAAAAGATCCTAGGATGGAGTTCAACTCCGAATCATCAAACTCAATCAAAACTCCTCCAACTGTGGTGATTACTCGATTCTCTTTCTCCGCGGAACAATCCATATTCGAGTAAAACACTTTCACCAAGTCAGGATATACATTTTCCTCAACAACAAGTGCATTAAGCCAACCAACATCTTCCAACAATTGCAATAAAGTTCTATTGCTAATACTAAGATGATTTAACCAATCCGGTAAAACAAAAAAGGTTTGGAGTACCTCACGAGTCATGAACTGCTGGTGAAAATGTTTGGCTAGATGTTTCTTGTTCTGAAAGTGTGTGGACTCGAAATTGGATTGATCAGAGGTGCCCCTTGCTTGCCGTGACCGGTTGGTTGGTTTAACCGATTCTTTGCCTTTTCTTCGAACCGGCCGAGAGCTTGACATTGTGATTTTGATGGATTTGAAGTTGAAAACAACAAAGAAAATGAAGATGAAGATTGAAAGTAATTTTGGGAAGCAATTTGGATAAAAAAATAACTTAATGGGAAGAATTTTAAAGAGAGAAAAGTTCGGTTAAACCCTAGGTTGAAATTTGGATCTAGAGATTTAGATGTTGAAAATGAATTTTGAGTGTGATTTTAGGCATAAGAATGGATAGGGATTACGATTTATTGACTGATTTGAATCAAAACCGAGTAGAAATTGTGGATTTAGGAGTGACAAATGAGAGATAGGAATCAGTTTTTAGAGAGAGAACAAGATCCGGATTGCCGAATGAGGAAGAAAGATGAACAATTTAAAAATGCCTTCGAATCCGGCTTGCAGGATGTCACTAACCGGCTAACCGGTTGGTGTCCAGAAGCTAGAAAGCCGAAAGCGGTTTGCCGGATGTGTTTAACCGGATATCCGGTTATGTTCCAGCAAATCCTTCACTCGAATTCAATTTTCCAGATGTCACGAACCGGCTTGCCGGTTGGATCCAGAAGATAGCAAGTTAAAACCGGCTTACCGGTTTCCTTAATCGGTTGGCCGAATGAATCTAGAATGCTGCCAAAGTGCAGCTCGAATCAGGATTTCCGGCTTTACAGAATCGGCTATTCGGTTAAATGCAGTGAAGGCCATACGTGAATCCGGTTTTCCGAATTGATAATTCAGTTATCCGAATATTGACCCGAGAGCAACCAAAGATAATGCGGCTCACCGGTTTGAAAAATCTGGTTATCCGGAATTTGTCCCGAGAGAAATCAATAAGAAAAACGGTTTTCCGGATGAGAGGAATTGGTATACTGATTTAGACATGGAAATCTTTTTGTCTCTAATTGAATTTTGGCAAGCTCTTATACTTGTATTACACACACCATTTTATTTTTGGTCTTTTAAAATTGATTAATTTTAAATCATTTTGAGATTTAAAACCTTTCAATAAGCCATTTAATGTATGAAATATAAAATCATAAAATTACAAGCATATCAAGCTATCTAATTCATGAAGCATAGATCCATATAATAACGAACATATCAAGCCATGTAGTAAAACATAAATCAAGATGCAACATTCATCATTCCAAGCTCATGTCTTATCTTTATAAAATGCTCTTCGCTAAGATGCTTTGTAAAGATATCCGCAAGCTGATTTTCAGTAGAAACAAATTTGATTACAACATCTCCTTTTTGAACATGATCTCTAAGGAAATGATGTCTAATTTCTATATGCTTAGTCTTAGAATATTGAATGAGATTCTTGGAAAGATTTATAGCACTAGTATTGTCACATAAGATAGGTATTTGATCAAGTTTAATGCCATAGTCTCTAAGGGTTTGTTTCATCCAAAGAATTTGTGCACAACAACTACCTGCAGCAATATATTCTGCCTCAGTGGTTGAAAGCGCAACCGAGTTTTGTTTCTTACTGAACCAAGAGACAAGTGAATTGCCTAGGAAGTGACATGTTCCACTAGTACTTTTTCTATCAACCTTATATCCAGCAAAATCAGCATCCGAATAACAAGTTAAATCAATATGAGTTCCCCTAGGATACCAAAGGCCAAGATTAATAGTGCCAATCAAATATCGAAAAATGCGTTTGACAGCAAGCGTGTGTGACTCTTTAGGGCAAGATTGAAATCTAGCACACAAGCATACACTGAACATAATATCAGGTCTACTAGCAGTCAAGTAGAGTAAGAATCCGATCATACCTCGATATTGTTGTGCAAATTTTGTTGAACTCGCAAGTGCACGAATCTATTGTAGTATAAACTAATGGTGACCAGTGTCGATCCCACGAGGAGGTGGATTTTAATTGTGTACAGAATTAATTTTGTAAATAGGTGATTGGATTTGTGGTGGAAGTGATTCAAATTATCCTAAAAATTGGAATTGAAATGGCGAGAATAAATTAAAGTGTAGATCTATTAAATTGACGTACTTGGGTATCTGGATCTGTATCAACATGCATCATGGGCTAAATATTCCTTATTAATACTAATTAAATCATGAGGGGGGAATCCACACCTCATGAACCACGCTCTAATCAATATGGTGCTAAGGGCTTATCGTGCCAAATAATAATAACTTTATACTAGGGAGCCGGTGAAACCAAGGTGGTACTAGATAAGATTATGATTATTTGTCGATGAGAAGTCAAAACATCCACAAAACCTAGAGGGGAAGAGAAAATAAATTTACCAAATAAAGCCCATGACACATGTTGAGACTTTACCTTCAACCCAAGCTTGAAAGAAAATTAGCCACTCATAATTGAATTAGGGGCAAAATGGGAATTTATTAAAATACATAGAAAATACAAGATGGAGAAGGAATTACAGAAAATGGATCCCAAAAATGGATTCAGAGATATCAAATTAAGGGGGGAGGCCCCCTTTTTACAGATACATCGAGTAAATCATGGCCATCGGATTAAAAACAGTTTGGACGCTCAGGATTGCACCACGTCATCAGTCAACAGTCCGCGTGAACAGTACACGGTTTGACTACGCGGATGAACAGTAACACGGTTTGACCCGGGTTGAACAGTAATGCGGTATTTGTTGACATTAATCCTATGTGATGCATGTACCGTATGCGAGATTTTTGGTCCACTGATATGCTGCCACGTCACCATCAACAGTACATAAGAATTTTAGTCCAACAGGATCGTGACACCTCATAAGTCAATGCCACATCATCGGTCAATGCCACATCATCGATCTGTTTATATGAACAGTGTCATGAACAGTAACGTAGACAGTACCGTACATGTAAACAATGTCATTTTTCCTTTTATGCTCCTCCTAAGATTTTCGACCGTCCTGAGTTCAAAAGTGATGTCCGTTTTGCCATCTGATCTCTCATTTATTGTGAAATGACTATGATACCCCTAAAACACATAAAATACTTAATTAAAATAAAGCACACATAATTAAATTATAAAAAGCTTAAACACATAAAAGTAAGGGTTGTTAGTAAGACTTGAAATGTAAAATGATGGTTTTCTCCTTTATAAATATGTATTTTCTAACACTCAACACACCCTCCAACCAGTTTATTGCTAGTCCCTAGCAAATAAAGCGAAAACAAAATTGAAATCCAAAATGATTTTTTTTAAAACACTCGTGTTTATTCAATCAGACTAATGATAACAATCAAATAAAAGTATAAGCATTATCTTAAGTCTAAAGAAACATCACACCCACGTCAACCATCCACATAAATCAGCCTAGTAGATTGTCATAGCTACTTTCAAGAATGGCATGTTAAAACCCAAAATCTCACTGGAAGTAGTGGCACTCTCACAAAGAAATTAAACCCAATAAAAATAGTCACTCTAACGAATGGTAATTGAGAGAAAATAATAAAGAAGTGATATCACATGCTCTCACCACAATGAAAGAAATATGCCCTCAGCTTAGAAATAATACAATCTCAAGTCAAATAGAAATGATAGTCGACCCAATTTATTTATTTATTATTATTATTATTGTTTTTTATTTATTTATTTATTTTTTTATGCACCACTACATCTTTTTAGCCCATATAACTAGCTTCTACTTCAGACTATAGTTCCCTAAAATCAAGAAGGACTTTTATTAGGACGTAACGTAGGCTAGGGACATGGCTAACAAA
>MKYO02030958.1:536103-578026 GCA_002013955.2 Citrus medica | reverse complement strand
TGGTTCATTAGGTGTGGATTCCCCCCTCATGATTTAATTGGTATTAATAAGGAATATTTAGCCCATGATGCATGTTGATACGGATCCAGATACCCAAGTACATCATTTTAATAGTTTCTCTTCAATTTATTCTTGCTATTTCAATTCCAATTTTTAGAATTTATTCTCGCCATTTCAATTCCGATTTAGGATAATCTAAGTCATTTCCACCACAAAATCCAACCACCCATTTACAAAATTAATTCTATACACCATTAAAATCCACCTCCTCGTGGGATCGACACTCGTCACCATTAGTCTATACTATAATAGATTCGTGCGCTTGCGAGTTCATTAAAATTTGCACAACAGATGTCAACAATTACTTTAATTTTTTAAAAGCCACAAGACATTAATCATTAAAGATAAAAGGTACATCCTTAGCAAGTAAATTGCATAAGGGTCTAGAAATTTTGCTAAAATCTTTAATGAAACGTCTATAGAAATCAGCATGTCGAAGGAAAGATTTTACTTCTCTGACTGTTTTGGGTGGAGGAAGATTAGAAATGAGATCCACCTTGGCTTTGTCAACCTCAATACCTTTACTTGAAATGATGTGACCGAGAACAATACCTTGTTTTACCATAAAATGACACTTCTCCTAATTTAAGACTAAGTTCTTCTCGATACATCTCTGTAGAACTAATGTTAGATGATGTAAACATTGATCAAATAAATCACCAAACACAGAAAAGTCATCCATAAAAAATTCAAGGAATCGTTCAACCATATCAGAAAAAATGCTCAACATGCATCGTTGAAATGTAGCAGGTGCATTACATAATCCAAATGACATTCTCCTATATGAAAATGTGCCAAAAGGGCAAGTGAAAGTAGTTTTCTCTTGATCTTTTGGTGCTATGAGAATCTAATTATATCATGAGTAGAAAATAATAAAATTTATAGCCTGCCAATCTATCAAGCATTTGATCGATAAATGGAAAAGGAAAATGGTCTTTACGTGCGACAAAATTCAGTTTTCTATAATCAATGTATACACGCTATCCTGTAGTTACTCTAGTGGGTATCAATTCATTATCGGCATTTGTAACTACTGTGACTCCTGACGTTTTGGACACAACTTGTACAGGACTGACCCATGAGCTATCAGAAATTGGGTAAATGATACCTGCGTCTAATAGCTTAAGAACTTCTGTTCTAACAACTTCTTTCATATTAGGATTTAACTGACGTTGCATTTCCCTAGTAGATTTAGCATTTTCATCAAGGTGAATGTAATGCATGCAATCTACTGGATTTATATCTTTTATGTCTGCTATGGTCCATCCTAATGCTCCTTTGTGCTCTTTTAAAACATCCAACAACTTACCTTTTTGTTCGTCATTTAGGGATGATGAGATGATTACCGGCAGAGTACTTTCTTCTCCCAAAAATGCATATTCCAGAGTGTTGGGCAATGGTTTGAGCTCGAGTTTCGGTGGTGATTCTGATGATGGGATGAGTTTCTTCTCTGATGGTGCTAGTTGCTCAACTCTTGACTTCCATTTATTAGTGTCCATAGATGGTGCTGAGTCAAGCAGGGCGTTGACCTCATCGACCGATCTGTCAATATCAAAATTCAAACCAAAGTGAGTTAAACATGTTTGTAAAGGATCATCACTAAGGTTTGAAACAAAAGTATCATCAACTAATGCTTCAATTAAATCCACATCAACAATTCCATCATCTGCACTGTGAGGTTGTTTGGCAATGTTGAAGATGTTCAGCTCCATAGTCATGTTGCCGAAGGACAACTGCATATTTCCAGTCCTGCATTGAATGTGAGCATCCGCAGTTGCCAAGAAAGGTCGGCCTAGAATAATGGGGATGTGCTTCCTTGAATCCTGTATTGGTTGAGTGTCAATTACAATGAAATCAACAGGAAAATAAAATTTGTCTACCTGGATAAGCACGTCCTCCACAATACCACGAGGTATTTTTGTGGACCGATCTGCAAGCTGTAACACCACTGGAGTTGGGTGTAATTCTCCCAGTCCAAGTTTCACGAAAACAGAGTAAGGCAACAAATTAACACTAGCTCCTAAATCCAACAAAGCATTCTCAATTGTGTGGTTCCCTATGCTACATGAGATAGTGGGGGAACCTGGGTCTTTGCATTTTAAAGGAATTTTATGTTGGAGTATAGAACTAACGTTTTCTGTTAAAAATGCCTTCTTTTGAACATGCATATTTCTCTTTTTAGTACAAAGGTCTTTAAGAAACTTGGCATAAGATGGAACTTGTTTAATAGCATCAAGCAAAGGGATGTTAACACTTACCTGTTTGAAGATTTCAAGAATCTCACCTGTGGATTTTCCCTTCTTTCCTTTCGCTAACCTCTGAGGAAATGGAGCTTTAGGAACATATTCTCTTGGGTTGGTTTCTTCTTTCTCCTCCGGTGATGAGTCCTCAGTATTCACAGGTACAATTTGATTTTCTTTTGTCACCGGCATCTCCACTTTATTGTCGACTTCCTTTCCTTTTCGCAAGGTCATGACTGCTTTGACCTCTCCATGCTGTTGTGGTGAACTGGTACTTGCTTCATGTACTCCTTTAGGATTAGGCACTGGTTGACTTGGAAACTTACCTTTCTCAACGGTCATTGCCAAGGTCTGAACTGAAGAAGCAAGTTGTCCCACCATCTTCTCGAGGCTTGAAACTGATTGGGCTTGTGAGTTGAAGCCTGCTCTCAACTCATTTCGTAGTCCATCAATGGTGCGGTTATTTTGCTCAATCGTGGAGTGAGTAACATTCTTGAAATTCTGGAATGCATCCTCCCATGGTCTGGGTTGTGAGTAGTTCTGGTTTTGATTGTATGGTCTAAATAGGGGCTGAGAGGCTTGAGGAACTTGATGAACTATTTGCATTGGTGGAGCTAGAGCTGCTGGTCCATTTTGTTGGAATCCTTGAGACCATGAAAAATTGGGGTGGTCTGTCCATCTAGGGTTATATGTATTGGAGTATGGGTTGTAATTTGATGGTTTTCTCATTACATCTATGGCATTGGCTTGATCTGAGTATGATTTAGGGTCTTGTGGCTTTGTTGATTTAGCAGTCGATAATGATGCTATTTGTCGAGCGAGACCTTCAACCATCTCCTTGACTTCTTTGATTCCCGAAGTTGACTCGCCAATGTGAACCTCATTTACTCACTTAATTCTTCTAGTATTCCTGAGTGATCGACTCCGTTGTTGGGAATTATCCGCTTGTCGTTGGAAGAATTCCCAAATCTCTGTTGCACTTTTTGACATTAGCTCTCCTCCACTTGTTGCCATTAGCCATTCTTGCACATTCGGCAATAATCCCTCCAAAAAGTATTGGCATTGGTGTCATTTCTCGTACCCATGATGTGGACACTTCAAGAGTAGCCCATTGAATCGCTCACATGTTTCGAAAAACTGCTCATCCTCTCTCTGGGTAAATTCTGAAATTTCCCTGCGAATAGCATTGGTTTTATGCACTAGGAAATATTTTTTTAAAAATTTAGTTACCATTTGTTCCCATGATGCAATGCTATTAGCAGGCAATGTATTAAGTCATGAACGAGCTCTATCCTTTGAAGAAAATGGGAATAGTCTAAGTTTTACATCATTATATGAAAAATTCTCATATTTAAATGTTTGACAAATAGCATGAAAAATCATTCAAATGATTATATGGGTCCTCATTTTCTAAGCCATAGAATGTGGGGAGACAATTTAGCACACTAGGTTTTAGTTTAAAACTCCTAGCAACTACATTTGGGTATCTCATGCATGATTTGCTCAAATTAGCTAAAGGACTAAAATAGTCCTTAAATGGCCTCTCCTGTGGTTGCAAATCCATTTTATTTTTAACGTGTTTGTGTGTGCGAAGTGTTTTCTCAAGTTCAAGGTCTATAGGTTCAAGATTAGGTAATAATGACCTACGACCATGCATGCAAAACAAATAAAATGTAAATAAAGATGGGTATAAAACAAATAAAAATAAATAAGAGGGAGAAATTACGATACTAACCTTATTGTGCTATTACAACCTTACTATAAAAATACACAAAAAAACGTGAAATAAATGAACTAAAAAAAATTTGTAAGATAAACAAAAAAAAATTTACAAAGAAAATAAATTGAAAATTAAATTGCAGAATTTTAAAGAAGAAAAAAAGAAAAGAAATACTAACATTTGAATGTAGATTCACTTTTTTTCTTTTTTTTAAAGAAAAAAATACAAGAAAACAATTAAATGGATTTATTCACAAAAATTAATTCTATGAATTAAAATTACTTACCTCCCCGGCAACGGCGCGAAAAACTTGTTGTGTAAATTTTGTTGAACTCGCAAGCGCACGAATCTATTGTAGTATAGACTAATGGTGACGAGTGTCGATCCCACGAGGAGGTAGATTTTAATTGTGTACAGAATTAATTTTGTAAATGTGTGATTAGATTTGTGGTGGAAGTGATTCAAATTATCCTAAAAATTAGAATTGAAATGGCGAGAATAAATTAAAGTGTAGATCTATTAAATTAACGTACTTAGGTATCTGGATCCATATCAACATGAATTATGAGCTAAATATTCCTTATTAATACCAATTAAATCATGAGGGGGGAATCCACACCTCATGAACCACGTTCTAATCAATATGGTGCTAAGGGCTTATCGTGCCAAATAATAATAACCTTATACTAGGGAGCTGGTGAAACCAAGGCGGTACTAGATAAGATTATGATTATTTGTCGACGAGAAGTCAAAACATCCACAAAAACTAGAGGGGAAGAGAAAATAAATTTACCAAATAAAGTCCATGACACATGTTGAGACTTCACCTTCAACCCAAGCTTGAAAGAAAATTAGCTACTCATAATTGAACTAGGGGCAAAATAGAAATTTATTAAAATACGTAAAAAATACAAGATGGAGAAGGAATTACAGAAAATAGATCCCAAAAATAGATTTAGAGATATCAAATTAGGGGGGGAGGCCTGCTTTTTATAGATACATCGAGTAAATCATGGCCATCGGATTAAAAACAATTTGGACGCTCAGGATTGCGCCACGTCATCAGTCAACAGTCTGCGTGAACAGTACACGGTTTGACCACGCGGACGAACAGTAACACAGTTTGACCCGGGTTGAACAGTAACGCGGTTTGGTTGAAAATAATCCTGTGTGATGCATGTACCGTACGCGAGATTTTTGGTCCACTGATATGCTGCCACGTTACCATCAACAGTACATAAGAATTTTAGTCTAATAGGATCGTGACACCTCATCAGTCAATGCGACATCATCGGTCAATGTCACGTCATCGATCCGTCTATATGAACAGTGTCGTGAACAGTAACGTAGACAATACCGTATATGTGAATAGTACCGTACATGTAAACAGTGCCATTTTTCCTTTTATGCTCCTCCTAAGGTTTTCGACCGTCCTGAGTTCAAAAGTGATGTCCGTTTTGCCGTCTGATCTCTCGTTTATTTTGAAATGACTATGATGCCCTTAAAACACATAAAATACTTAATTAAAATAAAATACAAATAATTAAATTACAAAAAGCTTAAACACAGAAAAGTAAGGGTTGTTAGTAAGACTTAAAATGTAAAATGACGGTTTTCTCCTTTATAAATATGCATTTTCTAACTCTCAACAGATAAGTCTTGATATCAACTTCCTTACCTTTCTCATCTTTGTCCAGCTTGATGGTAGTGCTCATAGGAGTGCTCTTTGCCGTTCCATTATCATAGCCGAATCTTTTGAGTAGATCTTTCACGTACTTGGCTTGATTTATGAAAATTCCTTCCTCGTTTTGTTTGATTTGAAGTCCAAGGAAGTACTTCAACTCTCTCATCATACTCATCTCAAATTCTTTACTCATACAGGATGAAATTTCTTTACACAACAACTCATTAGTAGAACCAAAAATAATATCATCAACATAAATTTGATTAATAAGTATATCTTGGTTCTTATGCGTAACAAGCTCTTGGCACTTGTTTTAGTCCAAACAAAGCCTTAGATAACTTATATACATGATCTGGAAATTTTTCATTTTCAAAACCAGCAGGTTGTTTCACATAAACTTCCTCCTTAATATAACCATTTAAGAAAGCACTCTTGACATCCATTTGATATTAAATAAAATCCTTATGACATGCATATGCTAGCAACATCCTAATGGATTCTAACCGTGCTACAAGTGCAAATGTTTCATCAAAATCAATTCACAATCTATATTAATGGTATCGACATTAACACACCTATTTCCTACGAACAAAACTTTTTCATCACATGCATTCTTAATAACACATTTTGATTCATAAAAAATAACTCTATATCCTTTGTCACATAATTGACTAATACTAAGCAAGTTGTGTTTTAAGTTTTCAACCAAACACACATTTTCAATGAGAGTAGAGGATACATTACCGACATTTCCAATGCCAATGATTTTTCTTTTTGAATTATCTCCAAATGATACATCTCCACCATTTTCGATCTTAGTAAAACTTGAAAACCAAGAATTATTCCCTATCATATGTCTTGAACAACCGCTGTCCAAGTACCACTTATTATTCTTCTTCTTCAAGCCCTGTAGAGAGAATCTCAAGTTTTAAGTACCCAAACTTTTTTGGGTCCTTGAGAGTTAGCAGTGGTTCCTTTCGGAACCCAAACACATTTCACACCATAATATGCATTTCTCTTCACTACACATCTATTTTTCATATGACCATCTTGATTACAATAATGACATACAATTTGATTGTTAATAGATGTATTCTTCACAAAATAACTCTTGTAATATTTTTGTTTCAAATTTGGCTTATAACCAATGCCTCCTTTGTCAAAAACACATTTTTGTGAGTTTAGCAAGTTGTCCAACATCTTTTGCCCATTTGTGAATTTTAGCACAATCTCATTTAGTTCATTGCTCTTCTTTCTAAGCATTTTATTTTCATTTTTCAAGTCATTCATGTGTGACTCTAAGTGCTCATGTGGAGTGCTAAAATTCTCAAATAATGCAATTCTATCATACAATGTTTTATTATATAATTCTAGGCATGTAATCTTTGCACTAAATGATTCATTTTCATTTTTAAGCTCTATCATCTTCTTTTTAAGACATATTCTTTT
This sequence comes from Citrus medica, assembly GCA_002013955.2. NCBI lineage: Eukaryota > Viridiplantae > Streptophyta > Magnoliopsida > Sapindales > Rutaceae > Citrus > Citrus medica. The sequence goes on along the minus strand of MKYO02030958.1, from coordinate 570,873 downwards.
TACCAATCTTCATCAACTCATCATGCAAATCCTTAAAGGCATCATGTAATTCATCATATGTAGGAAGAATACTTACCTCATCAAGTTCATCACATGATTCTTCCCCAAAGGCCATGAGAGCTAAATTTGTCATTTCTTGTTGCTCTTCATCATCACTTGTTTCCGCATCGCTATCATCCCATGTCGCCACCATAGCTTTCTTCTTGAGTTTGTTGAGGAGAGGACATTCCAGTCGTATGTGTCCGGGCTTCTTACATTCATAGCAAGTGATTGGCTCTTTCTTCTCCTTCTTATTCTTGTAGCCTCAGAACTTTCTCAGCTCATTATTCTTCTTGTAAAATTTTCTGAAATCTTCTAGCCAACATTGCCAACTCCTCATCATCCATTTCGCTTTCCTCATCACTCTCACATTTTAAAGTCTTGAGAGCAATGTTTTTCTTCTTTTCCTCATGCCCTTTTTCAGCTGCCAAATCTTCTTCATATGAAATGAGAGAACCAATTAAATCATCAATAGGTAATACATTTAAATCTTTACCTTCCTCAATGACAGTCCTTTTTGGTCTCTATTCCTTAGGTAGCGACCTAATGATTTTCTTAACTTTCTCGCTATTTGAAAAGGTCTTTCCTAGGGCTCCTATAGTGTTCACTATGTCCGTAAATCTAGTATACATAGAGTACACATTCTCATTTTGTTCCATTTGGAACAATTCATATTGTCGAGTGTACCTACTTATTTTATATTCTTTCACTTGGTTCGTGCCTTCATAAACAACTCAAGTTTGTGCCAAATTTCATTAGCACTTTTGCAACTAGACACTCTATGAAACACTTTCTTATCTAGTGCACAAAACAAGGCATTCATAGCCTTGGAATTTAGAGAAGCTTTTCTCTTTTCGAATTCATTCCATTCCCGTGAAGGTTTTGGAATGTCTTCCCCGACTTTATTTTTAGTCAAAGGCATGAAAGGACCATCATTAACTATTTCCCAAATTTCATAATCTAAGGCTTGTAAGTAAATTCTCATCCTAGTTTTCCAATACGGGTAATCGTTTCCATTAAAGTGAGGTGGTCTAGTGGTGGACTGTCATTCCCTAAATGTTGAATCATTTTGAGTTGCCATTGATCTTTAGCTCTAGACGATTAAGTCTAAATAAGAGCACTTAGCTCTGATACCAAATGAAATATAAGTGTGCAACCCAAGAGGGGGGTGAATTAGAATTTTAAAAATTATCCTAGCAACTCCACACAACAAGCAATCTAATGTCTTAATAAAAATTGAAAGCGATAAGTTCAATAAAAGCACAATAACAAATGAGTAAGGGAGAAGAGAAACAAATACACGAATTTTTACGTGGTTCGGCAATCCCTGCCTACGTCCACGCCTCCAAGCGATCCAAGCTTGAAGATTTCACTATCCGAGACTTTCCAAGGCTTCAACCATTTACAATTGACTTCAAGGTGTCAATGAACTTTTACAATAAAGAGATTATCTCCCAATCTCTTCACTCAAGTGTCTCACACACTCAAACTCTTACAATTAAGATGAAGAAATGAAAGTTACAATACAACTCACTCAAAGAGTAGATATTCAAAAATCAAGAACAAGAGATGATTCAATATTTTTGTGATTTGCGAATTGAGAGCTCAAGATATCTTGCGTGCTTTTTGTTTTTGCTTGTTGGAGAGCTTGAAAATGAATTGGATTTGAGTTTATATAGTTTGAGCTCAAAAACTAGCCGTTATCCAAATTTTGGACATAACTGGCTTACCATTTATGGACATCCGGTTAGCCGCTTAATGTTACCGTTACAGCCACAATTTTGAATTTCTGAACATCCGGTATGCCGCTTTGTGAAATTCGGTTTGCTATTTAAGTTCCAGAAATATTCTGCCCGAATCCGGTCTACCGTTTATCAGGATCCGGTTAGCCGCTTGCTACAGTAACTGCTGCAGTGAAATATTTTCTAAATTTATAATTTGACCCTAAAACTTTATAAAACTATTTTATGGCCCAAAATGTTATGAAAGCTTTCAAATAGGTCCAATTTCAGAATTTCTAAATAATACTTTGTCAATCCCAAAACTTTCTAAAATTATGATTTCACCCAAACTATGTGAAATTATAAAATGATCCAAAATATTTAAATAGTTTCAATTATGTCCAAATCTGAATTTTTTAAAACAAATGTAAAATGTTTTAAAATATTTTCATTTTAGTCCAAAACACTTTAATTCCATAACATCATTTTCTTATTATAAAAGCACAATTCATAAATCTTTGTTTAATCAATACATGTGGTTTGTTATCATCAAAATCAATATCTATAACTATATAAGCTAACAATCTCCCCCTTTTTTATGATGACAAAACACACTACAAAAATTTAATCTAGTTATGAAAAGCTCCCCCTTAATCAATGCAAGATAAAAAAAAATTAATTTGAAAATTATTTAAAACAGACTCCCCCTGCATACATGCATACTCCTCCTTGATACATGCATATTTTTATAACACTTTTTATAACACATTAAATTATTCTCCCCCTTCATCATCAAAAAGAATAAGAGAATAAGAGCTCCATCTATCAATCATCAAAATCACAATATAAGCACATTAGTTCAAAAATATCCATAAGCATAAGGAAATCCATATAATCCATAACAAATATCCAAAACAAATACATATCAACCAAAACAAATACAGAATCCAAAAGCATAATAACCATCCATATAGTCGAAAATAAAAGAACATAATGCAGTAAATGAAATGTAGGTGTCCAAATATAAGCATAAGAGACTACTTAGGGGGTGAGGATGGTGGTGAGGAGGTGGATACGGATATGGAATGCCGAAGTGCTCAAAGGGAAGGCGCTGTCCATAAATGAGCTGCTGCTGCTGCTGCTGAAACTCAGTCTGTCACACCGAGAGTGTCCGCATTTGATCCATAAGCTGTTGAAGAGTAACCTCTTCAGAGGTAGGAGGCTGTGGAGGTGATGAAGCGAATGCAGAGACACTAGGAGTTGAAGCAATCACAGGAGGATCTTGGCGTCTACGCTGCCCCCGAAATGAGAGTGAAAAAATAGGTAGCTGATCGGCTGGAACTACAACATTAAGTGGCCGATCATCACTTGGAGCAAGAAAGGTAAACTTGTTCTCAGTGTATTTGACCCAAGTGCCATTTTTCCACTCAAAGCCTAAGCCGAAAATAGCATCATCCCCGCTACCCTTAGACGGTCTACACGATGGTTCTTTAATCGGTACATAAAAAAATTTCAAGATTCGGGTAATGAAATGACCATATAGAAGGGAGTGGGTAATCAACTTAGGTATACTGAGCATGTTTCGGACAATGGTATATCCTAAGTCGACTGGACGATGTCTAAGAATACAATCAATCAAGGCGACATCCATATGAGAGACCTCATGCAAATGGCCTGATCTAGGAAGGACAATACTCTGAATAAAACGAAGTAATATCCAAGTTTGAAGACAAAGACATTAGGTACGAAAATGAATAGTACAATCTTCATCGGAAAGCTCGACACAACGACATATATTCTTAACAGCATAAACATAAACATAGTCATCAATGTCAGGAGGTTTCCTAGGTGAAAAAATTTCTAGGCCATCATCAGAAGATCCTAAGATGGAGTTCAACTCCGAATCATCAAACTCAATCAAAACTCCTCCAACTGTGGTGATTACTCGATTCTCTTTCTCCGCAGAACAATCCATATTCAAGTAAAACACTTTCACCAAGTCAGGATATACATTTTCCTCAACAACAAGTGCATTAAGCCAACCAACATCTTCCAACAATTGCAATAAAGTTCTATTGCTAATACTAAGATGATTTAACCAATCCGATAAAACAAAAAAGGTTTGGAGTACCTCACGAGTCATGAACTGTTGGTGAAAACATTTGGCTAGATGTTTCTTGTTCTGAAAGTGTGTGGACTCGAAATTGGATTGATCGGAGGTGCCCCCTGCTTGCCGTGACCAGTTGGTTGGTTTAACTGGTTCTTTGCCTTTTCTTCGAACTGGCCGAGAGCTTGACATTGTGATTTTGATGGATTTGAAGTTGAAAACAACAAAGAGAATGAAGATGATGAAGATGATGAAGATTGAAAGTAATTTTGGGAAGCAATTTGGATCAAAAAACAACTTGTGGGGAAGAATTTTAGAGAGAGAAAAGTTTGGTTAAACCCTTTGTTGAAATTTGGATCTAGAGATTTAGATGTTGAAAATGGATTTTGAGTGTGATTTTAGGCATAAGAACGGATGGGGATTAGGATTTATCGACTGATTTGAATCAAAACCGAGTAGAAATGGTGGATTTAAGAGTGAAAAATGAGAGATAGGAATTAGTTTTTAGAAAGAGAACAAGATCCGGATTGCCGAATGAGGAAGAAAGATGAATAGTTTAAAAATGCCTTCGAATCCGGCTTGCCGAATGTCACTAACCGGCTAACCAGGTGGTGTCTAGAAGCTAGAAAGCCGAAAGCGGCTTGTCGGATGTGTTTAACCGGATATCCGGTTATGTTCCAGCAAATCCTTCACTCGAATCTGGTTTTCCGGATATCACGAACCGGCTTGCCGGTTGGATCCAGTAGATAACAAGTTAAAACTGGCTTACCGATTTCCTTAATCGGTTGGCCGAATGAATCCAGAATGTTGCCAAAGTGCAGCTCGAATATGAATTTTCGGCTTTACAGAACCGGCTATCCGGTTAAATCTAGTGAAGGCCATACACGAATCCGATTTTCCGGATTGATAATCCGGTTATCCGAATATTGACCCAAGAGCAACCAAAGATAATGCGGCTCACCGGTTTAGAAAATCTGGTTATCTGGAATTTGTCCCGAGAGAAATCAATAAGAAAAACGGTTTTCCGGATGAGAGGAAGTGGTATACCAGTTTAGACTTGGAAATCTTTTTGTTTCTAATTGAATTTTGGCAAGCTCTTATACTTGTATTACACACACCATTTTGTTTTTGGCCTTTTAAAATTGATTAATATTAGATCATTTTGAGATTTAAAACCTTTCAATAAGCCATTTAATGCATGAAATATAAAATCATAAAATTACAAGCATATCAAGCAATCTAATTCATGAAGCATAGATCCATATAATAACAAACATATCAAGCCATGTGGTAAAATATAAATCAAGATGCAACATTCATCATTCTAAGCTCATGTCTTATCTTTATAAAATGCTCTTCGCTAAGAGGTTTTGTAAAGATATCTGCAAGCTGATTTTCAGTATAAACAAATTTGATTACAACATCTCCTTTTTTAACATGATCTCTAAGGAAATGATGTCTAATTTCTATATGCTTAGTCCTAGAATGTTGAATGAGATTCTTGGAAAGATTTATAGCACTAGTATTGTCACATAAGATAGGAATTTGATCAAGTATAATGCCATAGTCTCTAAGGGTTTGTTTCATCCAAAGAATTTGTGCACAACAACTACCTGCGGCAATATATTCTGCCTCGGTGGTTGAAAGCGCAACTGAGTTTTGTTTCTTACTAAACCAAGAGACAAGAGAATGACCTAGGAAGTGACATGTTCCACTAGTACTTTTTCTATCAACCTTATACCCAGCAAAATCAGCATCCGAATAACAAGTTAAATCAATATGAGTTCCTCTAGGATACCAAAGGCCAAGATTAATAGTGCCAATTAAATACCGAAAAATGCGTTTGACAGCAAGCATGTGAGACTCTTTAGGACAAGATTGAAATCTAGCACACAAGCAAACACTAAACATAATATCAGGCCTACTAGCAGTCAAGTAGAGTAAGGATCCGATCATACCTCGATATGTCTTGATATCAACCTCCTTACCTTTCTCATCTTTGTCCAGCTTGATAGTAGTGCTCATAGGAGTGCTCTTTTCCGTTCCATTATCATAGCCGAATCTTTTAAGTAGATCTTTCACGTACTTGGCTTGATTTATGAAAATTCCTTCCTCGTTTAGTTTGATTTGAAGTCCAAGGAAGTACTTCAACTCTCCCATCATACTTATCTCAAATTCTTTACTCATACACGATGAAAATTCTTTACAGAACAACTCATTAGTAGAACCAAAATAATATCATCAACATAAATTTGAACAATAAGTATATCTTGGTTCTTATGCGTAACAAATAAAGTTGTGTCTACTTTTCCCATTGAAAAATTGTTATCCAACAAGAAGTTTTTAAGCCTATCATACCAAGCTCTAGGCGCTTGTTTTAGTCCATACAAAGCCTTAGATAACTTATATATATGATCTGGAAATCTTTCATTTTCAAAACTAGGAGGTTGTTTCACATAAACTTCCTCCATAATATAACCATTTAAGAAAGCATTCTTGACATCCATTTGATATAAAATAAAATCCTTATGACATGCATATGCTAGCAACATCCTAATGGATTCTAACCGTGCTACAGGTGCAAATGTTTATCAAAATCAATTCCTTCTTCTTGGTTGTAACCTTGAGCCACTAGTCTAGCTTTATTTCTTACAACCACACCGGATTCATCCATTTTGTTTCTAAATACCCACTTAGTGCCTATAATGGATTGATGTTCTGGATTAGGAACTAATTCCCACACATTGTTTCTTTCAAATTGATTCAACTCCTCTTGCATAGCCATAATCCAAGATTCATCATTTTCCGTATCCGCAAAGGATTTTGGATCAATTTGAGAGATAAATGCAGCATGCTCACATGTGTTCCTAAGAGATGATCTAGTTGTAACACCTCGTGAGGGATCTCCTAAAATTACATCCTTAGGGTGAGAAGAAACATATCTCCACTCCTTGGGGAGTGTTTGCGAAGTACCTTTATTTTGCTATGCATTTGTTTCTTCATGATGTTCCTCTTGAATTCCATGTAATGCACCTTTTTGGTTGTCATTTGATACTTCTTCTTGTTGTTCTTCTTCTACGTTATCATCAACAACAACTTTCTCCGTAGAGGAGGGGTTAAACTCATCAAATGTTACATGCATAGATTCTTCCACAACCAAAGTTCTTTTATTATAAACTCTATAAGCTTTGCTTGAGTTTGAATAACCAAGAAAGATACCAACATCAGATTTTGGATCGAATTTACCAAGATTATCTTTTGTGTTCAAAACAAAACATTTACATTCAAAGACTTTAAAATAGCCAATGTTGGGTTTTCTATCTTTCGAAAGCTCATATGGAGTTTTATTAAGATTTGGTCTAATCAACACACGATTCAAAACATAACAAGCGGTGTTGACGGCTTCGGCTCAAAAATATTTTGGTAACGAATTTTCATTCAACATGGTCCTAGCCATTTCTTGAATAGACTTATTCTTTCTCTCTACAACTCCATTTTGTTGTGGAGTCCTACTTTTGTGTTCAAAACAAAACATTTACATTCAAAGACTTTAAAATAGCCAATGTTGGGTTTTCTATCTTTCGAAAGCTCATATGGAGTTTTATTAAGATTTGGTCTAATCAACACACGATTCAAAACATAACAAGCGGTGTTGACGGCTTCGGCTCAAAAATATTTTGGTAACGAATTTTCATTCAACATGGTCCTAGCCATTTCTTGAATAGACTTATTCTTTCTCTCTAGAACTCCATTTTGTTGTGGAGTCCTATGTGATGAAAATTGATGTTCAGTGCCAAAGTCATTACAAAAACTTTCAAATGCATGATTTTCAAATTCTCCACCATGATACAAGTAATGCAATAACCTTTTTCATTTTGGACTTTTTTACCGAAAATTCTAAATGCATCAATGACATCATCCTTATTAGCTAAGAATAATACCCATGTGTATCTAGAATAATCATCTACAATTACAAATGCATAAAACTTGCCACTTAAACTAGCATATCTAGAAGGTCCAAACAAATCTATGTGAAGTAATTGAAGTGGATTTGAAGTAGAAACATGATTCTTGTTTTTGGAATTGGCAAGCTTCAGAAATTCTATCTTTTTGAAAACTGATTTTTGGAACACCTTTAACCAAATCATTTTTCACGATTTTTGAAATCAAATCCATGCTTCNATGATCTGGAAATTTTTCATTTTCAAAACCAGCAGGTTGTTTCACATAAACTTCCTCCTTAATATAACCATTTAAGAAAGCACTCTTGACATCCATTTGATATTAAATAAAATCCTTATGACATGCATATGCTAGCAACATCCTAATGGATTCTAACCGTGCTACAAGTGCAAATGTTTCATCAAAATCAATTCACAATCTATATTAATGGTATCGACATTAACACACCTATTTCCTACGAACAAAACTTTTTCATCACATGCATTCTTAATAACACATTTTGATTCATAAAAAATAACTCTATATCCTTTGTCACATAATTGACTAATACTAAGCAAGTTGTGTTTTAAGTTTTCAACCAAACACACATTTTCAATGAGAGTAGAGGATACATTACCGACATTTCCAATGCCAATGATTTTTCTTTTTGAATTATCTCCAAATGATACATCTCCACCATTTTCGATCTTAGTAAAACTTGAAAACCAAGAATTATTCCCTGTCATATGTCTTGAACAATCGCTGTCAGAGTACCACTTATTATTCTTCTTCTTCAAGCCCTGTAGAGAGAATCTCAAGTTTTAAGTACCCAAACTTTTTTGGGTCCTTGAGAGTTAGCAGTGGTTCCTTTCGGAACCCAAACACATTTCACACCATAATATGCATTTCTCTTCACTACACATCTATTTTTTATATGACCATCTTGATTACAATAATGACATACAATTTGATTGTTAATAGATGTATTCTTCACAAAATAACTCTTGTAATATTTTTGTTTCAAATTTGGCTTATAACCAATGCCTCATTTGACAAAAACACATTTTTGTGAGTTTAGCAAGTTGTCCAACATCTTTTGCCCATTTGTGAATTTTAGCACAATCTCATTTAGTTCATTGCTCTTCTTTCTAAGCATTTCATTTTCATTTTTCAAGTCATTCATGTGTGACTCTAAGTGCTCATGTGGAGTGCTAAAATTCTCAAATAATGCAATTCTATCATACAATGTTTTATTATATAATTCTAGGCATGTAATCTTTGCACTAAATGATTCATTTTCATTTTTAAGCTCTATCATCTTCTTTTTAAGACATATTCTTTTTACCAATCTTCATCAACTCATCATGCAAATCCTTAAAGGCATCATGTAATTCATCATATGTAGGAAGAATACTTACCTCATCAAGTTCATCACATGATTCTTCCCCAAAGGCCATGAGAGCTAAATTTGTCATTTCTTATTGCTCTTCATCATCACTTGTTTCCTCATCGCTATCATCCCATGTCGCCACCATAGCTTTCTTCTTGAGTATGTTGAGGAGAGGACATTCCGGTCATATGTGTTCGGGCTTCTTACATTCATAGCTAGTGATTGGCTCTTTCCTCTCCTTCTTATTCTTGTAGCCTCAGAACTTTCTCTGCTCATTATTCTTCTTGTAAAATTTTCTGAATCTTCTAGCCAACATTGCCAACTCCTCATCATCCATTTCGCTTTCCTCATCACTCTCACGTTTTGAAGCCTTGAGAGCAATGTTTTTCTTCTTTTTCCTTATGCCCTTTTTCAGCTGCCAAATCTTCTTCATATGAAATGAGAGAACCAATTAAATCATCAATAGGTAATACATTTAAATCTTTGCCTTCCTCAATGGCAGTCCTTTTTTGTCTCCATTTCTTAGGTAGCGACCAAATGATTTTCTTAACTTTCTCACTATTTGAAAAGGTCTTTCCTAGGGCTCCTATAGTGTTCACTATGTCCGTAAATCTAGTATACATAGAGTACACATGAAATATAAGTATGCAACCCAAGAGGGGGAGTGAATTGGGATTCTAAAAATTATTCAATTTATAAAGAAAAACTTAAAGCAAATATAATCCAAATTCAAAGCAATAACAATTAAGTTGATCACAATATAAAACGATAAGGGAAGAGAAATTCAAACACGTAGATTTTTACGTGGTTCGGCCAACCTCACCTACGTCCACGCCTTTAAACTTTCCGGGCTTGAGGATTCCACTAAGCAAGCCTCCAAGGCTTCAAATGCTTACACTTGACTTACAAGGTGTCAATAACCTTTACAACAAGAGATTAACCCAATCTCTTAAACCCAAGTGTATCCCAACACTTACAATCACTCAAAACAAAAGATTTCAAATTTGTTTTGCCTCTCACAATGTATAAGATTACACAATGATGCCCAATATGTGAATAGATGAAGCAAGAATGTGTTCTAAGCTCTATGAAGATTGTATTCTCGAATATAAGCTCAATAGTCGTGTTGTGATCAAAATCCCTTTGAATTTGAATGAGCTTATTTATATCTGGAGTTGAAAATCTAGCCGTTACAAACTGTCGGTCAGAAAACGGTTCGCCGTTAACCATAAACGGTTAACCGTTTAGGTAGGTTAAAAGTTACCGTTGGGCCAAAATTCAAATAAACAGTTTGCCGTTAAGGATTAGCCTTTCGCCGTTAAATTCCAGAGACCTGTAAGATGAACATTAGTTATCCGTTTACACTAAACGGTTAAGGATTTACATGAAGTGACTTCTCTGGATATTATCGGTTAACCGTTTGTAATAAACGGTTCGCCGTTTGTCTCTAGTAACTTGCAAAATGAACATCTTTTATCCATTTATATACGGTTAAGGATTTGCATGAAGTGACTTCTCTGGATATTATCAGTTAACCGTTTGTAATAAACGGTTGGCCGTTTGTCTTCAGTGACCTGCAAAATAATTCAGCCTTATTCGGTTTCATTAAATAGTGTCAGAGGAGGACAACCTTCAAGTCTGGACGTTATCGATTAACCATTTAAAATAAACGGTTCATCGTTAAGTTCCAGTAGCCTTCCCATCTTTTGTGTTTTCCATTTATCATAAACGGTTAGAGCTTTAGGCAATATGTTGCTCTCTGGTATTAATTGGTTAACCGTTTAAAGGAAAATGATTTACCGTTTATTTCCAGAATTACATTTTAAACCAGTTTTTGCAGAGAATCTTTTTCTAATTTGAAAGTACACCTTTTATGAAAAATGAATGTAATGATTATTAAGGCTTTCGTTTATTAAGGAATAGCTCCAATATTTTTATCAAAAAACCATTTAAAATTTGTTATCATCAAAATCAATATTATTAACATATTCATGTTAACAACACATTCTCATTTTGTTCTATTTGGAACAATTCATATTGTCGAGTGTACCTACTTATTTTAGATTCTTTCACTTGGTTCGTGCCTTGATAAACAACTTCAAGTTTGTGCCAAATTTTATTAGCACTTTAGCAACTAGACACTCTATGAAACACTTTCTTATCTAGTGCACAAAACAAGGCATTCGTAGCCTTGGAATTTAGAGAAGTTTTTCTCTTTTCGAATTCATTCCATTCCCGTGAAGGTTTTGGAATATCTTCCCCGACTTCATTTTTAGTCAAAGGCATGAAAGGACCATCATTAACGATTTTCCAAATTTCATAATCTAAGGCTTGCAAGTAAATTCTCATCCTAGTTTTCCAATACGGGTAATCGTTTCCATTAAAGTAAGGTGGTCTAGTGGTGGACTGTCATTCCCTAAATGTGGAATCATTTTGAGTTTCCATTGATCTTCAGCTCTAGACGATTAAGTCTAAATAAGAGCACCTAGTTCTGATACCAAATGAAATATAAGTGTGCAACCCAAGAAGGAGGGTGAATTGGAATTTTAAAAATTATCCTAGCAAATCCACACAACAAGCAATCTAATGTCTTAATAAAAATTGAAAGCGATAAGTTCAATAAAAGCACAATAACAAATGAGTAAGGGAGAAGAGAAACAAACACACAAATTTTTACTTGGTTCGGCAATCCCCGCCTACGTCCACGCCTCCAAACGATCCAAGGTTGAGGATTTCACTATCCGAGCCTTTCCAAGGCTTCAACCATTTACAATTGACTTCAAGGTGTCAATAAACCTTTACAATAAAGAGATTATCTCCCAATCTCTTCACTCAAGTGTCTCACACACTCAAACTCTTCCAATTAAGATAAAGAAATGAAAGTTACAATACAACTCACTCAAAGAGTAGATATTTAAAAATCAAGAACAAGAGATGATTCAATCTTTTTGTGATTTGCGAATTGAGAGCTTAAGATATCTTGTGTGCTTTTTGTTTTTGCTTGTTGGAGAGCTTGAAAATTAATTGGATTTGAGTTTATATAGTTTGAGCTCAAAAATTAGCCATTATGCACATTTTGGTCATAACCGGCTTACCGTTTATAGACATCCGGTTAGCCCTTTAATGTTACCGTTACAGCCACAATTTTGAATTTTTGAACATCCGGTATGCCGCTTTGTGAAATCCGGTTAGCCGTTTAAGTTCCAGAAATATTATGCCCAAATTCGGTCTACCGTTTGTCAAGATCCGGTTAGTCGCTTGGTACAGTAACTGCTACAGTGAAATATTTTCTAAATTTATAGTTGAACCCCAAAACTTTATAAAACTGTATTATGGCCCAAAACGTTATGAAAGCTTTCAAATAGGTCCAATTTCAGAATTTCTAAATAATACTTTGTCAATCCCAAAACTTTATGAAATTATGATTTCACCCAAACTCTGTGAAATTATAAAATGACCTAAAATATTTAAATAGTTTCAATTAAGTCCAAATCCGAAATTTTAAAAACAAATATAAAAGGTTTTAAAATACTTTCATTTTAGTCCAAAACACTTTAATTCAAAAACATCATTTTCTTATTATAAAAGCACAATTCATAAATCTTTGTTCAATCAATACATGTGGTTTGTTATCATCAAAATCAATATCTATAGCTATATAAGCTAACAACTCAGTGTATCAACAACTCAATCTCGGTGAGTTAAAACCAACTTCTACCGCTCTTTTACTTGCTGATAGATCGATTAAAATTCTAAGAGGAATAATTGAAGATGTATTAGTCCAAGTAGATAAATTCATATATCCTGTGGATTTTATTGTTTTGAAAACGGAACCAATTGCTAATGAATGCAAACAAATTCCTATTATATTGGGTTGACCATTTTTAGCTACTACTAATGCTTTGATAAATTACAGGAATTGATTAATGAATTTATCTTTCGGCAACATGACACTAGAACTCAATGTGTTCAACATGTGTAAACAACCTCACCACCAAGAAGATGATGATAATGAGAATGAGGAAATTGATCTCATCGAGCCAATCATTGAGGAACACATTCAGGATAATAATTTTACAAACTCTGCGGAAATTTATTTTGCTGATTATGTTGAATGAAGTAAGGAATTAGATTTTGATACTGCTAACATATGCCCTACACTTGATTCTATGCAGGTACCTATAGGTGACGATGACCAATTGAACTTTGAAGATACGGTACAACCTGAAGAAGCAAACAAAGAGGAAGCACCAGAGCTCGAATTAAAGTCCTTACCAGAAGAATTGAAGTATGCCTATCTTGGAAAGTAGCATACATATATGGTGGTAATTTCTTCCCAGCTCACGCATGATCAAGAAGGTAAGTTGTTAACTGCACTAAAAAGGCATAAAACTGCATTTGGTTCGACCTTAAAAGACATAAAAGGTATTAATCCTTTAATTTGCACACACCGAATACACTTAGAGGAAAATGCCAAAACAACCTGTCAACCACAAAGAAGACTAAACCCTCATATGAAAGAAGTGGTAAAGAATGAGGTCCTTAAATTACTAGATGTAGGAATTATCTACCCTATCACTGATAGTAAATGGGTAAGTCCAACTCAAGTAGTACCAAAGAAATCTAGAATAACTGTTGTAAAAAATGAAAAAGGTGAACCAATCCCAACACGAATTCCATCTAGTTGGCACATGTGTATTGATTATAGAAAATTAAATGATGCCACTAGAAAAGGTCATTTCCCCCTTCCATTTCTAGACAAAATTCTCGAAAGAGTAGTTGGACATCCCTACAACTGCTTTCTTGATGGCTACTCTGGCTATTATCAAATCCTTATAGCCTTAGAAGACCAAGAAAAGACCATATTCACATGCCCATTTGGAACATTTGCATTTAGGAGAATGCCTTTTGGACTTTGTAATGCTCCTGCAACATTTCAAAGGTGCATGCTAAGCATTTTTAGTGACATGGTTGAAAATTGTCTGGAGGTTTTTATGGATGATTTAACTGTATTTGGTAATTCTTTTGATACATATCTTGATAATCTAGAAAAAGTTTTGGAAAGGTGCAAAGAAAAAGGACTAGTTTTAAATTGAGAAAAATACCATTTCATGACCACTTCTGGAATTGTCTTAGGTCATATTGTGTCTTCAAAAGGAATCGAAGTTGATAAAGCCAAAGTTGAAGTCAATTCGAAATTACCCTCACCAAAGACAATTAGAGAAGTCCGTTCTTTTTTAGGACATGAAGGATTTTATAGGAGGTTTATAAAAGATTTTAGTGCCTTATCTAGACCAATTTGTAACCTCTTAATAAAAGACACACAATTTGAATGGACTAAAGATTGTCAACAAGCTTTTGAAAAGATAATTAGTCTTTTGACATCAGCCCCAATAATGCAACCCCCTAGTTGGTCTTTACCTTTTGAGCTAATGTGTGATGCTAGTGATTATGCCGTTGGCACTGTTCTGGGTTAAAGAAAGGAAGGTAAGCCCTTTGTCATCTAATATGCAAGTAGAACTTTAAATAGTGCTCAAATGAATTACACTACAACTGAGAAAGAACTACTTGCTGTAATATTTGCATTGGATAAATTTCGTTCGTATTTAATTTGTTCATCTACTGTTGTTTGTTCTGATCATGCTGCTGTGAGATATTTAATGTCAAAACAGGATGCCAAACCAAGGTTGATACGATGGATTTTGCTACTTCAAGAATTTAATTTGACAATCAAGGACAAAAATGGCGCTGAAAATATTGTTGCAGATCATCTTTCAAGACTTACAAGTGAAATGCCATGTGATAGGAGTTCCCAAGATAAGAAGAAATTCTTAACAGAAGTAAAAAGCTTTTACTAGGATGAACCATACCTGTTCAAGTACTGCTCCGATCAAATTTTTCGAAGATACATACCAGACGACGAGGTAAGTAGGGTCATTCAATTTTGTCATTCTGAAGCATGCGGTGGCCATTTTTCTTCAAAAAAGACAGCTGCAAAAATATTGCAGTGTGGGTTTTATTGGCCTACATTATTTAAAGATTCACATGCATTCTGTAAAATGTGTAAGAATTGTCAAATGGTAGGGTCTATTTCAAAGCGAAACATGATGTCTTTAAACCCCATCCTTGTCATTGAAATATTTGATTTTTGGGGAATTGATTTTATGGGCCCTTTTCCATCATCATTTGGATTTGTATACATTTTGGTTGCTATTGATTATGTTTCAAAATAGATCGAGGCGATTCCTTGTCGGCATAATGATCACAAGATTGTGATCTGCTTTTTAAAAGAAAATATTTTAAGCAAATTTGGAATACCTCGAGTCATTATCAGTGATGGAGGTAAACATTTTTGTAATAAGCCATTTGAGTCTTTAATGAAGAAATATGGAATTACACATAAGGTTGCTACCCTTTATCACCCTCAAACAAGTGGTCAAGTTGAATTAGCAAATAGAGAGATAAAATAAATTTTAGAAAAAACAGTTAATCCAAACCGTAAAGATTGGTCTCTTCGATTAATTGATGCACTTTGGGCATATCATACTGCTTTTAAAACATCTTTAGGAATGTCACCCGATCGGCTTGTTTATGGAAAATCTTGCCACTTACCAGTAGAACTTGAACATAAATTATTTTGGGCCATTAAAGCTTTCAATTCAAATCTTGATGGTGCTGGCAATGTGCGTGAATTGCAAATAAATGAACTTGAGGAATTAAGGAATGATGCATATGAGAATTCCAGAATTATTAAGGCAGGAACCAAAAATTTTCATGACAAAAGAATTTTTCGGAAAACATTTGAAATTGGTCAAAAAATGTTGCTTTATAATTATCTTCTTCATTTATTTCCAGGGAAGTTAAAATCAAAGGGGAATGGTCCATTTGTTGTAAAAAATGTGTATCCATATGGAGCTGTAGAAATTGAGAATCCAAAGGATGGTGTTACATTTAAAGTTAATGGCCAAAGATTTAAACCATATCTGGAGTACCAACCACATGAAGCAGATACCGAAATCCATTTGAGTGACCCACCAAAATTTTGATTAAGCCTTTTCATTTTAATGTTTTGTGAATTTGATTTACTGTTACTTTATCGTTTGAATTATTTGATTTTTTTTCTTTTTCCTTTTCCCTATGTCTTGAATGGAGTTCATTGCATTGTTTTAATTGTGTGTTGTTTGACAATTGTGATTTAGCTCACCAAATTTTTATACTTGTCATGAGTACCTCCATGAGAAATTTCCTTTTCGATCATCTTAAAACGCTTTTTCATGTAAAATTTCACCTGAGGAAATTGCTCCGATTTTGTAAATTACATCCCATTTGGGATCTGCAACCACCAGAGTTAGTTATCTCATGTGAAAGATCTAGAAAGACAACTCAGAAAATAGAGGATGGTATTTATAATCTACAATTGGAACTGGATTGAATAAAAGGACCAAGGTAAGTTATATTCCTTGTGTGTTTTTGTTTATTTTGTTGTTCCTTTTCACTTTTGATTTGATTTTATTTTGCAGATTTGATTTGTTTTGTTTTGATTCACTCTCCCGTATTAATGGCGAATAACGGTACTCCGTGACTTTTCAAGTTGGTATTCTCAGTTTCCCACAATAACTGAAACCTCAATGTCATGCATGGAAGAAATACAACAAAATTTACATCAACATTTTCTTTCTCTCCCTCAAAATGCTCTTAAGAAGATTTACAAAACTCGTTGTAAACGACTGCGTTTGTTAATGATTAATGGCATTCCTGCTGACATTCGCTGGTTAATTGAAGCAAAGGTCCGATTGGCAGGTGAGTTTTCTGATCCATTCATTTCCTACATGCCTGGTTTTGGTAAAAGTACATTTGCTAAGAAAAGAAGAGCTAAGCGACTTGGCTCTGAATGTTCTCATTGTGTAAGACTTGCTTGCAAAAATCCACGTTGTAAAGCTTTAGGAATGTTTTCTGTAAATCGTGAAGATAAAATCAAATTCGTTAAGGATGGCATGAGTAAAGAATTGTTGGATGATATCTTACAATCTCTTAAGACGCATTTGAGCGGATATGTTCAATGTGAAATTCAAAATTTGTGGAAGCTGTTCCAAAAAGAAAGTGCACAGTTTAGTCTTGGGAATCTGACTCTAAAAGACCCTGTTTGCCAGTTTATAAGAAAACTGGATGGGAAGCCTATCCTCGACCCATAAAGGGCGTTCAAGTCGTTACTGGACGTAAAACTAGAGGAAGATATGAGCCACAATCACAACTACCAGTAAATATCCTTTTATTTTACTGTTATTTTATCTTTTGCATTATTATTATTATTGTTTTTTTTCTTTATTTCATCTAATCACTGTTTGCTTTTTCTTTTCACTGTTTGCCTTTGAATTATTAAGCTAAAAGCTTCACGCGTCATTTGACAAACACACCACCCCATTTCAAGCTCTCACAAATTGTTTCTTTTTAGAATTGTTCTAATGGCAGCAACTTCAAGCAATCCACTTAAAAATATTTGTGTGCTTTCTGGATTTCGCTATGGAAAGTATAAAGAGTTCGTTCAGGCAGCCGTAGATCTTGGTCACGTTATAGCAAATAGGAAACTACATCTTGTATATGGAGGAGGTGACCGAGGGTTATCAAAACTTGTCTCTGAAGCTGCTTTCGTTCGAGGAAGCCAAGTGCTAGGCATCATTCCAAAAGCCTTAAAACCTTTATGATGTCTACCAGACCCACCAACTGGAGAAGAGTTAATTGTCTCAGGTATGCAAGAAAGAATATTTGAAAATGTTGAATCATGCTGACGCTTTTATTTTCTTGCCAGGAGACCTTGCAACTTTGGAGGCGCTAATTACATTTGCTTCTTAGGCCCATTTGATTATCCATAAAAAACCTATCGGTTTGTTAAATGTTAATAACTTTTATGATGGCTTAATAACATTTCTTAATCATGCAATAAAAAATTATTTCATTCCATCCTCAGTGAAAAAACTCTTCATTTGTGCTCCTACTGCTAATGAGTTACTTGATTTTTTGCAAGCTTACAAACCAGAGCCAGATCCTATGACTTTGGCGTTGGATTGGGCAACTGATGACAATGGCAGTAACTCTCGTAAAAAGTGTAAATTAGATTTAACTTTCCGTTTGAAAATATTTCCAGCAGCGGCCAGGTGATATCTTCTAAACTCTACTCCTTTCTTTAGACATTGAGGACAATGTCTACTTCAGGTTGGGGGGAGGGAATAGTTGATAATTGTGGAATGTCTCAGTCCTAGTGATGTTTTTACTCATTTTTATTGTAAAGACTAACTTTGGATAAAATTTTGAGTCAAAAATGGTAGAATATAGAATGTAGTGTCTCAGAAACGTATCTTCTTAACTTTTGTGTTTTCTTCAAAAAAACAATGTTTCTAACTTTTTATTTTCGGCCTTTTTCTCTCTTTCTCTTAATCATCTCCCTTAAGTTTCTGCAATTAGTCCCAATTTTTTAGTGTTTTCTTAAAAAAAATAAATTATTATTTTTTTGGTGTGATCTTTTAACATTGGATAACATGATTATTTTCAAATTTTGGTATTCGTATTATCTTTGGCCTTGAGTTATATTACACTATATTTTTCCCATTGCATGTTGAAACGTAAATTGAGAAATTGAATGAGTGAAATTGATTAAGTCATTTGGAGGAATGTACATGTTATGAAAAGATCAAGCGAGGTTTTGAGCCTATTATCCTTAGAGAGTAACATTGTTTGCCTATACAGCTTCACAATTTATTGTACAAGATCTCAATATTTTAAAAAAATAAAATTTGTGCAGCCGCATCTAAAGTCCATTGAACTGGTGGATATAAAAGATTATATAGAACCCTAAAAGATGACAAAAGGTCATCTTTGATCCATTTGAGCCTTTCTAGCCAACCTTATTATAAAGAATCCATAGTTAACCCCTTTGAGCCTTTGACAAAAAAAAACATTTTCTTTGGTAACCTATCATATTTTGCTACTCCAATGAGGAGTATTACCTTATGTTTTATGTTTTTCATCACCCAATTATGTTTAAAAATAGGGATGATTATGTATTCCTAATAATGGTGCTATAAAAAAGAAAAAAAAAAGAAAGATGATATGTATATATCAATTAATAAAAAAAATCCAAGCAAAAAGAAAAAAAAGAGTACCTTATAATCTCCAAAAAGTCCCTTATTTTTCAAACATATATTTTTGTTTTTCCTATTACTTTTTTTTTGTTAGCCATAACTCTAGTCTACGTTACGTCCTAATAAAAATTCTTCTCGATTTTTGGGAACTATAATATGAAGTAAAAGCTGGTACTATGGACTAAAAGATGTGGTGATGCATAAAAATAAAAATAAATTTTGCTAGTAATTCATTGGACTTGAGATCATTTTATTTCTAAACTGTGGGCTTTTTTCATCTTGGTGAGAGTGTGCGATATTGTTTTATTATCCTCTCAAATTTATCATTTTTTTAGAGTGGCAATTTAATTTGGGGTACATCTTCTTTTGAGAGAGTCACTCTTAATCGTGAGATTTTAGGGTTTGATGTATCATTCTTAAAAGTGACTTGATTAATGTAGCTCTGATAATTGATCATTCTACAGGATTTTACTGAACTGTTTTGTGCGGATGTAATTTTCTTTAGGCTGAAGATAATGCTTATACTTTTATTTGATTGTTGTCATTAATATGATGGAAGAAGTAAACACAATCTTAAAAAAAAAGATTTTCAATTTGGTTTTGAAATTTCTCTAAATTTTTATCGCTTAAATTGCTAGGGCCTAGCAATAAGCTGTTTGGGGGTGTGATTGACACTAAAAAGTGTACATATAATAAGGATAAAATTATTAGTTTTTCACTTATTGTGTCGATTAATGCGTTCATTATTTCTAAATTATTTTAATACTCCCCAAATATATTTTATGTTAAATTAATTCGTAATTTGTTAATTTTTATCTTATAAATATCTTTCAGGAATAAAGATGGAATTAGAATTGAAAGCGGGAGTAAAGAAGAACTACTGGAATAAAATTGAAGAGATGTAATAATAAATAATCAATAAAATAAAATAAAAAAGAACAAAAACTTGTTGGTGATGGTTAGGAGGTCATCACGCCTCCTGGCCATCACACTTCTCAACATTCATTTAAATTATAAAAAAATGAAATAATAATATAAAAATAAATTAAATAAGAATAAAAAGAATGAAGAGGAGGCAATTGTTGCCTATAAAAGCCGGAGTATTGAGAAGCCAAGAGGAGAGAGCTATTTTTGGAGAGTTATTTTTGAGAGCTGAAGCCGAGACTGAAGATTTTCTATCTTTCTTTCTTTTCTTTTCTTGTTTCCGTTTGTATCAATTTTCTCTGTAATATATTGTAAAAAGTTTATCAAATAAAAAGAGTGTTGTGTTTTCTTTCAATATGAGAATATAATTTTATTAAGCTGAGGTGAATGGTGAAGCTCAATGTTTCAAACTATTAATTATTATTATTTTTTCAAATGAGTTTTTAAGTTTATTTAATTCTTTTCTAATTATTTTTATATCATGTTAATTTATAAATCTCACTGGATTTTATGGTATTTTGACATAATGTTGATACATTAATATAGTGTGGCACATTAGGTACTTTATTCTATATTTATCCACACACAGAATTAAATAATATAATAATTAATTGGTAAAAGTGAGGCAAAATATAAATGAGAGAGTATTAAAATTATAGTTTGAATACAGAGAGTGGATCCTAAACCTTAGCTTATTTTTAAATTGATTTCAAATAATTTCTTTTCCCCACAATTAATTTTTTTAGTTTTACTAGATTTAAAACTCCATGTGGATCGACCCCGGTCTCACCGGGTTATATTATAACTAGACACTCTTATACTTGAGAGTAATACACTTTTAAGTCGTGTCATAACGGCTTTTAACAACTTAATTTGGAGCTTCCCTTTCTGCGTGCGTTTCATGTGCTTTATTAAATCAGAAACGACAACAAATGAAGCTGCTTTAGTGAGTATTGATTCTGAACACCAAAACGCACATCTTGGAGGTCGTTTTGAAGTCATTGAATTGGTTTCACTGGTTACACAACAAATCTCCACCTTGAAACAATTCGCCCCTGATTACGTTTCTCCTCAATATCGTGTAAGATCAAAATCTGCACACTCCAGCTATGTCCAAACAGGTCTTGAACTTAGTTGTGGGTACCACATTTATTAGCAAATCAGTATCGCTGTTGCTAGTATGTATCTTCACCATCTTCACAACTCCCTTTGATACTACATTCCTTCTAAAATATAGTTTAATGTCAATATTCTTGGTTTTCTCATGATGAGCTAGATTTCTGCTCAACTAGATGGCACTTGAGCAATCACAGTGGATGTCAACAACCTTCTGTGATATCCCCAATTCACTGACCAAACCTTTAAGCCATAGAGCCTTATTGACAACTTCTGAGGCTGTTGTGTACTTAGCCTCTGTTGTTGATAAGGCAACAACATATTGTAGGCTTTCTTTCTAGCTTATTAGACAACCATTCAGCATGAACATGTATCTAGTTAATGATCTCCTCCTGTCCAGATCTCCAGCAAAGTCACAGTCAACATAACCCCATAAACCAGCACCATTTGCCCCTTGTTTCCTTCCATACACTAGACAATACTCCAAGGTTCCATTCAGACATCTCATCACCCATTTAGCTGCCTTCTAATGCTCTTTTCCAGGTGATGCCATATACATGCTTACCAAGCTTAAAGCATGCTGGTCTTGTGAGGACTATTGCATACATCATACGCCCCACTACATTTGCATAAGGTATTTTTGACATCTCTTGCTTATCTTTACTTGTCTTTGGGCATTGCTGATTAGAAAGTTTAAAGTGTGAGGCCAAAGGTGTTAGCACTGCTTTACAATAACCCATCCCAAAGGTGTTGAGTACTTTCTCCAAGTACTTTTTTCTAAGATAAGAACATAGTTCCCTTCCTCTTATCTCTTGTGATTTCCATGCCTAAAATCTTCTTGGCATGTCCTAAATCCTTATATCAAACTCAGAGTTCAGTATCTGTTTTAAGACTTCGATTTCCTTTCTCACTTTACAAGCAATCAACGTATCATCCACATACAGTAGCAGGTGTATGTGCTGATATGAATTTATCTGCTTGTAGTATACATAACAATCAAAATTACATCTCATGAATCCATGTGATACCATGAACTCATCAAACCTAATATACTATTGCCTTAGGGATTGTTTCAAGCCATACAATGACTTCTTCAGCATGCATACATGATCAAGATGTTCAAACCTTACATACCCCTCAGGTTGAGTCAACCGAATCTCCTTTTGTAATATGCCATGTAAGAAGGTTGTTTTGACATCAAGTTGATCAAGCTCCATGTCATATATTGCAGTTAATGCTAATAACACCCTTATTGAAACATGTCTTACCACTAGTGAAAAGACTTCCTTAAAATCAACTCATTCCCTCTGTGTATACCCTTTTGCTACTAGCCTATCTTTGAATCTCCCAAGCTCATCAGGTGTCAGGCTCTCTTTCACCCTGAAAATCCACTTACACCCAACAAACCCTTCTTTTTCAGGTTTTATTACCAATTCCCAAGTGTTGTTCTTAAATAGTGATTCCATTTCTTCATCCATAGCCTTCTACCACTCTGATTTATATGAGCTCTGTATTGCCTCTGTATAGCTTTTTGGCTCATCTTCATCAATCTCATGTGATCTAACCAGTGCATATGCAATAAGGTAAGCATAACCATATCTTTAGAGAGGTTTGATTTTCCTTCTCTCTCTATCTCTGATCAAATGATAGTCCCTGTGTGTATTGTTAAGATTGTGCTTCAGAGGTCCCACTATTATCATCGTCACCCTCATATGAATCTGCAGCTTCTTGAGAAAGCTTTTAATCTGAATGCTCCACCTCAAATTGTACACTTTCAAGTGATTTAGTCTTAGGTTCAGTATCTATAGGAAATGGCTTTTTACTGAGCATAGATCCTTCATTAAAGATCACATCCCTGCTGATGATGCACCTTGGTGGAGTTAAGTCTGTGCGCTATAATTTGTAACCCTTTACACCATTGGATACCCTATAAACTTTGAAATACTAACTAGGCAACCCAAGAGGGGGGTGAATTGAGATTTTAAAAAATTAAGCTAAGCAAACACACAACAATCCAAAGTTATGCCTTAATAAATTCGAAAACAATAAATTCAATGAAAACACAATAATAAATGAGCAAGGGAAGAGAAAGCAAACTCAAGGATTTTTACGTGGTTCGGCAATCCCCGCCTACGTCCACGCCTCCATGCACACCGGGCGTGAGGATTTCACTATCCGAGCCTTTCCAAGGGTTCAATCGTTTACAATTGACTTCAAGGAGTCAATGAACATTTACAACAAGAGATTATCTCTCCAATCTCTTTACCCCAAGTGTTTCTCACACTTGTACACTCAAAATTTGATGAGAAATAAAACTTACAACAATGAAACTCTCTTGAAGAGTGGATATACAAATTGAAGAACAAAGATGATTTAATAAATGATGATTTACGAAATTGAAGCTCAATATATGTTGTGTGCACTTGTTTTTGCTTGCCAAAATTCTCAAAAATGAATTGGTTTTGAGTTTATATAGTTTGAGCTCAAAAACTAGCCGTTATGCACATTTTGGCCATAACCGGCTTACCATTTATGAACATCCGGTTAGCCACTTAATGTTACCGTTACAACCACAATTTTGAATTTCTGAACATCCGGTATGCCGTTTGTGAAATCCGGTTAGCCGTTTAAGTTCCAGAAACATTCTGCCCGAATCCGATCTACCATTTGTCAGGATCCGGTTAGCCACTTGTTACAGTAACTGCTACAGTGCAATATTTTTTAAATTTATAGTTTGACCTCAAAACTTTATAAAATTATAATATGGCCCAAAATGTTATGAAATCTTTCAAATAAGTGCATTTTCAGAATTTCTCAATAATGCTTTGTCAATCCCAAAACTTTCTGAAATTATGATTTCACCCAAACTATGTGAAATTATACAATGACCCAAAATATTTAAATAATTTCAAATAGGTCCAAATCTGAAATTTTAAAAACAATATCAAAGGTTTTAAAATACTTTCATTTGAGTCTCAAATACTTTAATTCCATAACATCATTTTTTCATTAAATATGAAACCTTTATAATGTGAAAATAATGATTTATTTAAAAAGAAAATAATTTGAGCTTAAAATATTAATCATTTTTAATCTTGTTTGTTATCATCAAAATCAACATTATAAAAACATATATGTTAACAAACTTCCCCTTCAAAGCTCTTGGAGATAATTTACCTTACTTAACATCTGCATAAGCATGACACCCAAAGGCTTTAAGATCATTACAGTTACTAGGTTTTCTAAACAAAATTTCAAATGGTGTTTTGAAATCAATTACAGTAGATGAACTTAGATTCACTAAGAGACAGGTTGTCAGCAAGGTTTCTAACTATAACCCCCTTGGAAGCTGTGACAATATCATCATGCATCTGACTTTATCCATTAAAGTCTTGTTCATTGGTGGTATGAATTCAAATGCTATTAGTTTTAATGTGCAAGTGTACACAACAAGTAATATAATAATGAGTATACGAGATCGTCTCCACAGGGATTGATGTTATCAGACTTGCTACAACAATCTTATCAGTGCAGATTTTGTTCTAAATTAAGACAAAATAATTAATGAAATTAATATACTAATTAAAATAAAAACGCAATAAATAAAATGCAACAAAGTAAACTATCACGTCAAGCTCAATGATAAAACCAATGGGAATATAGAGTAGTTGAGTGAATAAACTCTCTTAATGGTTTTGACTATTTTTCTAATGTTTGGCTCGGTTGCTACAGTACTGGGCAGAATCCTTAGGTATCCTTAGCTGTCGGATGTTGGATATCTTATATCTATATGCAACCTAACAGTGATCAGTTGTTATGCCAACATAAGATATAACATTACACACTTAGGTTCTATTTACCCTACAAGGTGAATTCCTATATCTAGTTCATCACTAATATTAGATTAAGTATGGCCCTTTTGAGACTCAAGTAAAACTCAATTTAGGAAACCCAATTTAAAACCAAGTATTGCTATGATATGTTCCACTAAGATTAGGGATGGCAAACAGCGGGCCTGGGCTGGGCTTTTTCAAGCCCAGATCTAGGCCTACTGTCAGTTAAGCGTGCGGGCCTGGGCCGGGCCCATTGCGGGCCTAGACCGGGCTCAGGCCGGACTTGGGCTTTATTTATTTGTTTTAAAAATTTTAAATTATTGTAAATTTGAAATAAAATTAATGATCAATAAGTTATTACAATCATAGTTAAATTAAAGAAAATGAATATTTTAAATTAAAAAATAAATAAAGCAAATAAAAGCTCATAACTTTAATTTTCTTTAATACTGGATTTTCTAATTCAAACGGTCTCTTAATTAATTGACACAAAAGAGAGAATTTAGTATTATAATTTTAGCTTTTTTGAATCATAATTTGGGCCGGCCCGGGCTTTTTTGCCACCCCTAACTAAGATAGACCCTTTTGTGGCTCTTCCTTAGCTAATTTCATTAAATGAGTGATCAGCTGAAATAATGAATAAAAATAAATACTATCAAAACAAATTACAAAATGCTATAATAAACATGCAGCACCTCATATTTTCAGTCAATAAACTACCAAGATTGTCAATCACTCAACTACAAATAAATTTAGTTCATGATTTGCAAAGAAAAAATAAAGAAAAAAGTTTCAGCCATCAAACACATCTCCATGAATAAAAAGTAAACAAGAAAATAAGAGAAGAATAAGAAGGACTAAGTTCCCACTTGATTTCTATAAATTCTCCTCTTGTACAGCTCTCAATCTCTCTCTTGAATCATATTTTTCTTTTGTTTCTTTATGGTTTTTCTCCTTGGGTGACAGCTCCCCCTTTTCCTTATGATGTGTGCTTCTTTTATAGCTGAAAATTAGGGTAAACGGAAGCCTAGGTCACGCATAAGTCAGGTTAGGAAACTGCAGATCCCAATTCTGCAATTATCCCGAGCAGAATTTTCTATGTCGTTGTTCCAGGATTGCTACAACAACTGCACTGTTCCAGATTTGTTTCAATTCTTTTGTAGCCAAGTTCTTTTCCATCTTTTGCAAGCCTATTGCATCAGCATTCCTTTTTTGAAATTTGAGCTTCCGGACAGTTACAATTATTCATATGATTTAAGCACACAAATTATTCTAAAACAATGCAATTTATTAAAAATAAACTAAAATAGTTATTCATGCAAAATAAAACTAAAATGCAATAAAAACATGTCATTTCCACTCAAAATATTATTGATTTAAGTCTAAAAGTGTCATGATAACTCTTATTTCATAGAGTTATCATTCATCCTCTCAGATAAACTATTTTACTGTGGGGTTAACCTTACTGATCTATGTCTTGCAATCCCTTAATTTTCATAGAATCTGTCAAATTCTTGATTACAATATTCAAGACCATTATCTATCCTTAGCTTTTTAACCCTCTTTCTAGTTTGGTTCACTACCAGAGCTTTCCACTCTTTAAATTTCCCAAACACATGATCTTTATTTTTTAGCACATACACCCAAACTCTTCTTAAATAGTCATCTATCATGGTCATAAAGTACATATTCCCACCTAGAGATGGAACCTGAGATGGTCCCCAAAGGTCTAAATGTACATATTGCAAGATATTAGTGGTCTTATATATTGATTTCTTGAAGCTATTCTTAGTAGATTTGCCTAGGATACAATCTTCATAAAAAACTAGCTCCCTAATCTTATCACTACCCAAAACACCTTGCTCT
Source organism: Citrus medica (assembly GCA_002013955.2). NCBI lineage: Eukaryota > Viridiplantae > Streptophyta > Magnoliopsida > Sapindales > Rutaceae > Citrus > Citrus medica. Next base: position 543,799 of record MKYO02030958.1, on the reverse strand, counting down.
TGATTGAATAAACAAGAGTGTTTAAAAAAAAATCATTTTGGATTTGAATTTTGTTTTCGCTTTATTTGCTAGGGACTAGCAATAAGCTGGTTGGGGCGTGTGTTGAGTGTTAGAAAATGCATATTTGTAAAGGAGAAAATCGTCATTTTACATTTCATGTCTTACTAACAACCCTTACTTTTATGTATTTAAGCTTCTTGTAATTTAATTACGTGTGTTTTATTTTAATTAAGTATTTTATGTGTTTTAGGGGTATCACGGTCATTTCACAATAAACGAGAGATCAGATGGTAAAACAGACACCACTTTTGAACTCAGGACGGTCGAAAACCTTAGGAAGAGCATAAAAGGAAAAATAGTACTGTTCACATATACGGTACTATTCACATGTACGGGTACTGTCTACGTTACTGTTCACGGCACTGTTCACATAAACGGATCGATGACGTGGCATTGACCGATGATGTGGCATTGATTGATGAGGTGTCACGATCCTGTTGGACTAAAATTCTTATGCACAGTTGATCGATGATGTGGCAGCATATCAGTGGATCAAAAATCTCATGTACGATACATGCAACACACAGGATTATTTTCAACCAAACTGCGTCACTGTTCACTCAGGTCAAACCGTGTTACTGTTCATCTGCGTGGTCAAACCGTGTACTGTTCACGCGGACTGTTGATTGATGACATGGCGCAGTCCTGAGCGTCCAAACTGTTTTTAATCCGATGGCCACGATTTACTCAATGTATCTATAAAAAGGGGGCCTCCCCCCCTAATTTGATATCTCTGAATCCATTTTTGGACTCCATTTTCTGTAATTCCCTCTCCATCTTGTATTTTCTACGTATTTTAATAAATTTTCATTTTGCCCCTAGTTCAATTATGAGTAGCTAATTTTCTTTCAAGCTTGGGTTGAAGGTGAAGTCTCAACATGTGTCATGGACTTTATTTGGTAAATTTATTTTCTCTACCCCTCTAGTTTTTGTGGATGTTTTGACTTCTCGTCGACAAATAATACTAATATTGTCTAGTATCACCTTGGTTTCATCGGCCCCCTAGTACAAGGTTATTATTAATTTGATACGATAAGCCCTTAGCACCATATTGATTAGAGCGTGGTTCATGAGGTGTGGATTCTCCCCTTATGATTTAATTGGTATTTATAAGGAATATTTAGCCCATGATGCATGTTGATACGGATCCAGATACTCAAGTACGTCAATTTAATAGATTTACACTTTAATTTCTTCTTGCCATTTCAATTCCAATTTTAGAAAAATCTAAGTCACCTTCACCACAAAATCCAACCACCCATTTACAAAATTAATTCTATACACAATTAAAATCTACCTCCTCGTGGGATCGACACTCGTCACAATTAGTCTTTACTACAATAGATTCGTGCGCTTGCGAGTTCAACAAAATTTGCACAACAATAAACTTAAAAAATGTGAAATAATGTATATGTATGTATGCATATGTGTATACGTACACATATATGTATATGTATATATGAAATTCAAGCTAAAAGATCCAAGTGGATGGTGAATATAGTTTTAAAAATTTCTCTACCATTAACACCATGATCCACAACACTATTGCCACAATCCAACAATAAGAAATAAAACAAGTGAATTAAAGAGGTAAGGGTTGAGAGAATCAAACAAAACAATTTATGCATATGATCATGCCTCCAAAAAGTTTAAGCTTGAGGATTCCACTGACATTGAGTCTTATATCTCAAGGCTCTAAATATGATTGCAATTGACTTTATAGATGTCAATAGACCTTTAAAAATTATCTAAGGTGTATATCCCATACTTGCTTCACTCAAGTGTTTCTTACACTCACTCGATTTAAAAGAAATAAGTTGTACAAACAATAAACTCTTCACAAGGGTAGATATACCAATCTAAGCACAAGTTTTGTATATGATTATAAATGAAAGTGAAAGCTCAATACGATTTCATAGTTAAGAAAAATAGACAAATTTTCTTTATCAAGAAAATCTTCTAATTGTTAGAAAATGAGTTTATAGAGATTTAATCAAAAACTAGTTTTTACTCTTTTGAAATTAGAAGAACTTTATGCAAATGGGTCACCAATAAAAATGAAGCGGGTAATAGCTTGCTGACGTGGCATGATACTGGCATGTGACCATTAAGATAAATTTGAAATATTAAGCCCATAATGGATCACAGTTAAAAATAATTAGATAACGATTTTGAATGTCACGAGCCAACAAATGACAGCTAACTCTGAGGCAAATGACCACTTGGTTGATTTCTTAGGTTATGTTTGGGAGTTAGGATTAAGTATGAGTTTGGATTAACTTTGGGATTAAATATTTTATCCCATGTTTGACTACTTTGCTTGGATTGGATTACGGAGGACTAAATTTAAATTTAATCCTTAAATTATGGAATTAACAATCCCAATTTATAAGTGGGTTTAGATTATATTAGAATAAGAGAAAACAATTTATTCATATTTCTTTCATAAATAACATTATTTTTTACTTGTAACCTAAAATTTAATTAATTAATTATTTATTTTATTCATGATTTACTTGAATTTATTTTTTATTTCGTTTTTATAGTCTAATTAGTTTTAGATGGGATTAGGATAAGAGAAAAAGATTTATTCATATTTCTTTCATAAATAACACTATTTTTTACTTGTAACCTAAATTTTAATTAATTAAAACTAAAATTTATTTATTTATTTAATTATTTTATTCATGATTTACTTGAATTTATTTTTTATTTTGTTTTTACAGTCTAATTAAATGGGTACTTTTACTCCAATAAAATTAACTATTTAATAATTCGTTATAATAATTGATTGTATTAAATTTAATAATCACCAATGTAATATTAAAAATAATCATGAAAATTAATAATACAAGTAAATAATTGATTTTATATATACATTATTTGCTAACTTTTTGATAAAATAAAATATATCTAAAATATCTAATAAAAATTAATTAAATAATTAAATAGTTTTATTAATTTATATTTTTTTATTATAATTATGACTACCCAATAACTAATTTACTACATATTTAATGCTCTTGTTAATTACCTTTAAATTAATTTTAATTATTACTCTTAAATATTCATAAATATTTTTTTTTTGTTTTTAAATATGATTTAACATTGTCCAATCCGATATTGTACCAAATATAATACAATATATAATATAATCTAGCTTAATCTAATCCAACTTAATTCAGTCCAATCCTAATAATTAGTTCAGTCCAATCCTGCATGCCAAATGTAATTTTAATTTTTAAAATGTTATATTTAAGTCAAAAACTTTCTAAAATTATAGATTGGCCTAAAACATTATAAAACATTTTCAAATATATCATTTTCCAGAATTTCAACCATACATGCATGTTTCCAATATTTTAAACAAATTAAAAAACTTTTCAAACTAATCCATATATTTGAAAACAATCATTTTGAGAAAGCACTTAATTTCTGTTATGTTTAAGCATTTTCAAAGCACATTCATCATCGAACCATAATATACTAAAATATTCAAGAATTTTAGTGGAAGTAACGCATAAAAGACTTTTGAGCTTACATTTGCTAATCATATATAAATCTAGACAAATTAGCTCTACAAGAATTATTAAAAAGAAAGATATCATCTAAGCTAATGTCTTGAGCTTGAGTCTTGATTTAATGGAGATATCCTTGAGTCCTTTGAGTTTGATCTCACATGAATAATTTTTGAAAATGTTTTTCCATGTTCCTCTTACCATATTATTTAATATTATCGAAATCAAGGTTTGGAAGACCATTTAGATCAACAACATATAGGTATGTATGTATGTATGTATGTACGCACGTATGTATATGTATGTATGCATGTATGTATGTATATCCACTATAAACAATATTCTTAATATTCTATTACTTTAGACACTCATTGACAAAATTTAAATTATAAAGTTTTACTATGTAAACTCAATAAAATCCCAAAAATATATTGACTTCCTTTTTTTTTAAAGCTTTGTAGATTGAGTATATATAACATGAAAACATCTCATAAAATATATTTCATTGCTTTCTAATATGGGTAGGCAGAGCCAAAATTCAAAATCGAACCTAACTGACCATTCAAAAAAAGAAAAAAATCGAACCTAGCTGAAGTTTTTAGATTTGCCCAGAGTGAACTGAACCGACACGTTGCCCACCCATACTTTCTATATTTTTATATTCAAAATTGTTTAACACTTTACAGACTCTATTTTCCATAAAAATAACTCTTCCTCTTTCTTACCAATAATTGTGTTTTTAATTTAGCTAGCCATAATGGACGATTTTTTTACTGTGTTTATTTTCTTATATAGAAAACCAACTTGCTTTTAGATTTATTAATCAACTAGTAATTAAAAAAAATACTTTCATTATTTTAGGCTAAAATTGCTCCAATTTTGCTCGGATTGGCAATTACAAGAATCGAACTGATTCCCTGCTGCTAGGAGGAAGTTATATTTAAATATAAGTTAAATATTTAATCATAATAATAATAATAATATTATTATTAATTATAATAATAAGGTTGAAATTCTGATAAAAGAAAACAAACAAAAGGGAAAGTAATTTAATAGTGCGCAGAGCCTGTAGCAGATCTTAAATAAAATTGTTTAAGATCTTAAACAAAAAGGAACAACAAATTGTTTTGCGGGACAACATAAATAAAATTTAGTTCCAATTCTTCCGTTTAATTACCACCTACGCTAAAAAGTAAATAAAAGCAATTAACAGAACTAAACCAAAAGTTCAGATAAAAAATAGTAAATAAATACACACACATATATATAAATATCATGGTTGAGGAGGTAGAAGCCAAAGTTTTGGGTACTCCTCACGAATGCCGCCGTTGACCTCAATAAGGTCCTAGCTATAGATTTCTAAAATTTTTGGGCATCGAGTACTATATCTTCCAGGTCTGTAGCACTCGTGCCAATGTATTGTATCCGTTAATCCACTCGCCTTCTCTAATGGAACGAATAATGGTGTGTAACCCATGAACAATGACCCATTATCTATCCTCTTGACCTGAATCCATTTCATTCGCGACCTATCTAATCTGAAAATAGTCCAATCCCTGTGCGGAAGGCGATTAACCCCAAATTGAGCTAATAATAAATTTCCGTCTTCACACTTGATCAATGACTCAGTAATCTTACAATGATTTTCATCATCCGGAGGACATGGAAATGTTTTCCATTCTTGAAGAGCAACATTGAAGGCACCCACTGAAGTTCGATTACTGGAAGTAGCGTATAAAATTCCATCCATATATTCTACTTGAAAACTCTGTGCAAAATCTCCCCTGTCGAAGAAAAAGCCAGACCATTTAGGATCACCAACTCTGCATGTGTTGATTTGAATTTTATTTTTTCTGTGATCTACATCCAGTAGAAATATCTCACAGTCTGAGCAAACTGGACTCTTTGTAAACGTCGCTCTGAGATAATACGGGTGGTGAAGTTTCGGTAAATGAATGATTTTATCACAAAAAGGATTGTAGAAGAAGAGTAGTCCAGAATGGCCGGTTTCTTGATCTATCTTGCCGAGAAGAACCCATCCGTGTTTTGAAGCAAGAATTGATGCTCCGATAAAGATTCCTTTTGATGTGATGGTGGTTTTAATGGTGTGTTTTCGTCTGTAAAAGGGGTCGTAGAGGTGGCATGAGCCCGAGCCTGGATCGAGGGCCATCATCCATGGCAATTTGTCTGCGTATTTGACGCCTTCAAGGTTTGCTTCCCGCCAATTCTTGCATACGGCTCGGAAACGGAGCTGATCCACGTAATGGAGGCGGTTCATGATTGAGTATATTATGTCTTCGTCGAGACTGCACCACGACAATGAACTCAGCGACGACTGGCCTTCAATCTTCTGCTTTTTGGCCATGCTTCGCCTTCTTTCAACAGGAATTACTAGGTTAATGAATATCTTATATATATATATATGTACTTATATCCCACTCCTTACCCTAGGAGGAAAGACAATTATATATATATATATATATATATAGAGAGAGTAATATGTTATGGGGCCATTAAATTTGAGCTTTGTCATTATAAAAATAAAAATCATGCTTTTCTGTAGATATGACGTTTTTACAAAAAATTTCCTACTGATGCATAAGCGTAAACGATTTTTGCACCTTCCTAAATATAGATGTTTGCATGAATTGTTGTGTAAAGGTCTAAAAGGATCCCTTCTGAATTGAGGTTTTGAGTCTACCCAACATCCCATGACAGAATACACAATTTAAATCTGTAAACACTTTGATTTAAAGGTTATTTATTGACTAATTAGATCAAAGTGTTATAGTGTTTACAGATTTACAAATTTAAAAAAAAAAAGTGTTATAGTAGATCACGATCTCTCTTTCTATTTAATTTGAATTCATTAATTTAGATTTAAAGGTTATTTATTGACTAATTATTTATTCACTAAACTAAGCCAATGGTAAAGATTAAATATTTAAATCCGAGAATTTGATACAGCCCCACTATTAACATTGTAAAAAGTGCGTCATAGAAAAATCTAAATAAAAAACGATAACTTAATTTATTAATTGCATTAAAAAAAACACCTTTATAATTACATTAATTTATTAATTGCTAAATTTATCTCTAAATTACGATGGTGGATCAGAAAGTTTTGCACAAGTTAATTTTCTTATTACTAGTCCTAATTGCTACTGCTTCATGTAAGAATCTATATCTTTCTTCTATTTAAGCTTTACATTTTTCTTGAAGAGTATAGTTGGGAAGTGGTTTTTGAATTGAAGAAACAATTGAAACTACTTTTTCATTCTCAAATTAAGGCCTTATTTAGTATTGAGTTTGGACATGTATAACTTAAAAGTTACAACACTGAAGTATTGGATAAACATTAACTGAGCACGCAACTACTGTTCAAACCTGAAAGTTAACAAATTCGATTGGATTAAGAATTCGTTTTCTCAATATAGAGAACAAGAAAAATGCAATGAAATGAATGTTTCTTTGTATTAACTCTCCATGCTACTACATGTGTAATAATAAGTGAGGAAAATTAAGTATTATAACTATAACTATGAAATAGAACCGCACAAAGTGCGGCTTTTAAAAAAAAATTAGTATTATTTTTTTTATTACTTTACACTTGATAAAACTGATAAAAAATATAAATTAATTTTTTTAAAGATGACGCAACCTTATAAAATTAATGTTATTTATGAAAGTTAATTATTTTTTTGTTGACTTTAAAAATATATATTAATGTGTATAGTTAAGTGTACACAACATTTTCATCAACAAAAATTATATTCACACTAATCAACTCTCCATTCTTCTTGGTATTAACAGACTCCCACATTTTACAAAGCCTAACCCTTATCATCCAACTATCTTTATCATTGTTTAACTCATAAAGAAAAGAATACTCCGTGAAGTACACAATAAAAAAAATTTTAATAAGTCAAAAAATAAAAACACAAGAACATTTCTGAAGAGAATGTTGGTTAAATAATTAAAAAAAAGCCCAAACATAACAAATCTTAAATACTTAATATTTATATAGTTTGAAGAAGCTAAAAGACACTAAATAAAAGGTTGCATAATTAAATATGAAATTATGACATTAAAATTAGGTCCTAGTGGTATTGGTGAGG
>MKYO02030958.1:511042-535734 GCA_002013955.2 Citrus medica | reverse complement strand
TATTTATTAAATGAGTTAAATACAATCAAATTAATTATGAGAAGATGAAAAGCCAAATCTAAAAATAAAAATCTCTATTTATTAGATAATAGAGAATATACAAAGAAGCAAAATGGTGATGCCACACACACACACACACACACACATATATATTTTAAGCCACTAAAGTTTAATTGCTACCATAATAAAATAAATAAATGTTTCAAAAGACTTATAATTAATTATTATTAATGATTACATATTGTTGAATTTAAATAGAAAGAGAAAAAAAGTACAAAGAATATCCACTAATATTTTAGATATTTTAGATAATAGAAAATATAAAAAGATGAGGAATGATATATATTAATAAAGTTACTATTTATTAAATGAGTTAAATACAATCAAATTAATTATGAGAAGATGAAAAGCTAAATCTAAAAATAAAAATATCTATTTATTAGATAATAGAGAATATACAAAGAAGAAAAATGGTGATGCCACATCACCTCCTCAAATACTAGCTTTATATATATACTAGAAAATAGAATCGTGCTTCACGCGGCTTTGAAAAAAAATAATTAGTATTATCATTTTTTCTTACTTTACATTTGATGAAACTGATAAAAAATATGAATTGATTTTTTTTCAAGATGAGGCAGCCTTATAAAAAACAAAAAAAAAAGCTATTAGCCAGCAATACAAATAAAGAAGCAACGCAAGATAAAGAATAAAATGAGAGAATATATTGGAGAGTGATTTTATTCATTCTAATTGTGTGTGTACAAAATAAAAAGATGAGCTCTCCTTTTATAGTTACATAATCACTCCATGAAATTAATGAAAAATTATGGATCGTAATTCCTTGTGAGATAGTGTGAGTTATAAGAAAGTTAAAGGTTGCTAATGGGAGATAGTGGAGAGACTAAGAGATATATGTTATGAACATCTATATTTATTTTAATAAATTCATAACACTCCCCCTTGGATGTTTATTACAAAGAATATGCCTCATTAAAATATTTACATAATTGTTATTTTGTAATAACAATCAAATTAATTATGAAAAGATGAAAAACCAAATCTAAAAAAAATCTTTATTTATTAGATAATAGAGAATATATATATATATATATATATNCCTCTTTCTTACCAATAATTATGTTTTTAATTTGGCTAGTCATTATGGACGATTTTTTTACTGTGTTTATTTTCTTATATAGAAAACCAACTTGCTTTTAGATTTATTAATCAATTCTTGAGTTGATTGCTTTTAGTCTCGTTATTTTAGATAAGCCATAAATCATGTTAAATGAGTATTAATTATTAAGAATAATTTAATTTAATTTAATTTAATTTAATTTAATTTAATTAAGTTGTATTTTGAATTAATTACTCTAAAGATATTTTAATAATATCATATTTTATTAAAATTAAAGTGTTCAAAATATTATTTGGAGTTGCCTTACCTTATATAAGTTATTTGAGCTTCGCCATCAACATATATTTGACCACGTTTTTTGTACGACTCCCATGTCTTTTAAGTCTCAAAGTTTGTTAGTATAGTCAAACATAAATCTGATAAAGTGGATCCATACTTTATGCCTTAATGGACGTGCAAGTATTAATAGCAAGATGCAACATGCAGGCGTTCTTCATTACATGATGAGCCTTGATCTAAAGAAAAATGAACTTGTTGTATAATGTAAATGCTTAAAGTATCCATATTGAGCAATTAATTTATAAACCTTTGCATTTATACATAATTCTCAAACCATCAATTAGTTAATGTCAACGCTCATAATGTCTTGAGATTTTGTTGTAATTTGATTAATGCTCTTTGATCTGGTTCAATGATCTAGTGAGTTATGGTGTTTTCGTCTCCATATTTAGGTTAGATAATGCTTTGCACATTTGCATATTGCATTATTACGCAAATCTTTAATAATGCATTTGTTACATTAACCAAGTATTTATAAAACTTTGCAATATTCGTGTAAATTGATACTAAGAGAGAATTTAAAAGTTCACAAAAATGATTGAATACCAATGGAGCTTGGGCTTGGATATGGTCATTTTATATTGAATCAATGCATGGGAGTATACGTCGCCTTTTTTGAATAGTGATATTGGACCTCCAATTATCTTTCCAGTGCTCATTTTTTAATTAATTTAATTTATTATCAAAAGTACCCTTATCCTTTCCCTAGCATTTATGTTGGTTTTTTTGGGCCTATCTTATGACAATGGTGGAGCTCAACAAGAATAGCAAAGACAATATCAGCACATCCTCCTCTTTTAAAATTTAGTCTATTATTTCTTTCTTAGTAAATGGTTTCTGTAAAATTTAGTCTTTTTAACACTTATCATGTTTATTTCTTTTGATCTATGTTAAATTTCACTTAAAAACACTGGTTTTATAATTTTTCGGATTTAGAATGTCGACTTGATGATATTTGATATTTGACATTGGTATAGATATTAATGTAATTACATTTTACGTGCTTTTTTTAACTAGTAAGAAGTTAAAATGGATGTACTTAAAGCAAAATTACCATAACAACATGTTACAACTATTTAATGTTTTTTTTTCAAATTGTTGGCCATTGTAGCAGAAGCTCAATATGGAGGAATTTGGATCCATCTCAAATTGTACCATGCCAGGCTTGGGTAGCCAATTCAATATGTATCTTTGATAACGATGCTATAATTATATTCCAAAACAATGAGTTAGCAACTTATGTGGAACACATGGATTGGCCAAAAAGTATAAGCAATTATAAAAATAATTGTGTAGAGCCTATGATACTTCTATCCAATCAATCCATTTGTGCAACATAAGTTACCAAACTTAGTTTGCATACAAGTGCTTGTACAAATATTTATGGTTGAATGATTGTTGCATCTTTAAATAGATAATCAAATGTTATTTTTTCAACATTCGTAAACCTATGTAAAAGATTTGATGAGTAAAGATTGATTTGATATAGTGATGTACCTATGCGGCAAATACGTGTCAAAACAATATGAAAAATTTTGTCTATTAATTAGGGTAAATTTCAGTTCATCTCCCTCGTAATAATCTTTAATTTACCCTTCAAAAGTATGACAACATCAATTTACCCTAACTTTTATTCAGAAGATGAGTAATAAGTAAGGGACACATTGATGAACTTTTTTATTTGCTTTCTTAGTAGTAAATGTGGGTAAATTGATTTTTTTTTTCACTTTTTTTGGGAGGAATTTGAAGATTCTTAGGGTGTAAATTGAAGTTTACCCTTAAATTAAATCAAACAGCTTAGTAATATAAGATTTTGATGAAGTAAGATTTTGATAAAATAGGATGCAAATAACCTACCCTAAAATAAAGTAGACTTAAAATTTAAATATTACATATGGTACTTTCATAGCAATTATGATCGCTTAATATTTCAACAATTTCTCTCTCGTAAATTGATCTAACAATATGCATACAACAAAATAGTACTAGATATAGACACATAAAACATATGACATAACATTATATACTTATAATGGATTAATTTCTTCTTTTATTGGAACATTGTTTAAATTTCACTACAAATGTTCATTATCGCAAAAGCACTCATACAAGATAGAAGAAATAACTGATTAACAAAATCATTTGCATCTCTTCAAAAGCTTTCTTAAATTTATTGACGAAACACTCTTCACTTGCAAGCCTTGAGCAATAGAAAATGAAGCATCTAGGTAAGCATGCTTTTAGTGTTTGCCACTACAAGCAAAACTAAAATGATGAAACTAAGACACTTTGACAATTTATAGAAGTTTTACTATATATATGTGCCAATATATAGAATATGATATCATTGGAGGACGTGGCTTGTAGAAACATCTTCATATATTTAAAAAAAAGGGGCTTGTTGATTGATATAAAGAGAAAAAAAATCTAATAATGAACTAAACAAAATAACAAGAATAAAACTCTAAAATTAATTAATCATATGTTGTATTGCCTTCATAATGTAGCAAGATATTAAAATCAATAGTTAATTAAAACAAACACAACGTAATTTATTTAATCCTCATTTATGGAATATTTTAATCTATGAAAGTTACTACTACTCATTTCTCAATATGTTTTCATATAAATAGAGGCTCATGCCTTCCTAATTATTACACATCTTATTTAATTCTAACTAAATTGTTTATAGTTGAAAAATGTTGAAGAGTTTTAGTTTCATCATTTTGGCTTTACTTGTAGTGGCAAACTGATGTAGGATGTTATTTTAAGGTTTAGAATTTTCTTATTTTGGAATTTTTTATTTTAATTAGTGTCAGTTATGATATGAGTCTTAATTTTTTATTTCTAATTTAATTTTGATTTATTTTCCCCTTTTAAGTTAACTTAGGGAAATAGATTTTCTCTATTATAAATAGAAAGGTCTTTTTAGTATTTTTGTGACTTGAACTTCAACAATTCAATAAAAACCTCTCTTTTGTAATTCCTTGTGGGATTATCTATTAAAATCTCTCTTGTACATTTATTTGGATTAGTCCTAAGAAATGAGTTAGCAACTTATGCATGATACATGGATTGGTTAGAAAGTAAAAGTGATCATAAATATTTGTATGGATCCTATGATACTTTATCCAATCAATCTGACGTAGTATGTTGTGTGTTCACGAGTAGGGTATCTTCTAGAGGCCATAATTTGGGGTACAAGTGTTTGTTTCAGAGTATAATATGTTTTTTCAAAGCTTATGACAAGACGAACAAAAAACTGAATTGGCTAAGCTATTCTGCCAATAGTCGAGTTGAAAATTTCGCTTCGTTCTTAATCATTTTCTAATTTTAAGATTTTTTTCCTATTTTTCCCAGTTCTTCTAGGATTTTTATCTTTTTTTTCTAGAACTCGGATTTGAGTGCCACTTATTTTTCTTTTCTTATTCTGACTAGGAGAATTTAATTATCATATTATATTTTAGATTTCCTATTTTAATATATTCACAATATTTAGACTTCTTATAAATGGGGCTCAGAACTTTAGTTTTACTCATTTAGACTTTTAATAAAATTCATCATTATTCAGAAACCTAGTTTCTTTTATCATTAAACTCAATAATGTTTTCGTTTCATCAGTTGGTATCAGAGCAAATTTGTCTGTCATCATGGTACGACCATAAAAAACAAAAGAACAACCGTTCTGAAAGACGCTAATTAAGAGATGTAGGCAATGTCTGTAGAGACTATTAGACAAATGGTCATAGAAGAAGTCTTGTAAGTCATAAAGAATGCATTAAACTTGAGCATGGTAGCAGTGGAGCAAGCAATTGAGGGTCTCACATTTTCCGTGAATAATATAGAGAGAGAGAGAGAGCAGTGGTAACAAGTTAATTGCGAGAGAGTAGTTGAAGAAGTCAATCAAGATGAATGATCTCGGGATTATCACTATCAAGAGGTTCGACAAGGTTTAAATCGCGAAGCAGCACTTCAAGGCATCAATCTCGAAGTAGTGCTTCAGAACCTAGAACTCGTAAGGCGAGTGTAGCCGTGTGTGCGTCATGAGTTAGAAAGCAATTAGAAAGAAAAAGACGCTAAGGATTGTTATAGAAGGCATGGAAAGAGTTGAGAATACAAGATGAATGTAGATATTGCAGATTTTTTATAATGAGATCTATGTTGAAGAATTTTTGGACAGTATATAGGATATAAAAAATTTCTTTTAGTATATGGAGATTTCCCAAGACAAGTGGGTAAAGCTTATGGAATTTAAATTGAAGGGCGCGGCATCCGCATGATGGTGAAAGGTACAAAATCTAAAAAGAGTTGTAAGAAAGTCATTGATCAAATCTTGGTCTAGAATGCAAAAGATGATGAAAGAGTATTTTCTACTAGCGAGTTAATAACAACAATTGTACATGAAATATTAGAATTATAGGCAAGGAAATCACAATGTGTTTGATGAATATAGATGAGCCAGAGTTTTGGCTGTGCAGTAGTTAAGAAAACAACCACCCAGATAGCATAGCCACCCAGACAGTAGAATAATCCTTATGCAAATCCTATACTGAATAAGTGTTTGAAGCGTGGAGAACCAGAGCATAGATCCAATGAATATCATCCTAAAAATTTAAATTTGGTAGAGGTAGAAGTCAATGAAGTTGAGTTGAATGATGTTGAGAATAGGGTTGACAAGTAGGCTTTGGAATTGGAAGCAAATGAGGTGAGAGTTGCTAAACCGTATTGTGCAGAAGCTTTTATTGGCACCAAAGTTTGAAGAAGTTAACCAGTGTAATAAGATTTTCAGAATATGTGGCACCATCAATGATAAGGTGTGCAAGGTGATAATTGATAGTGGTAGTAGTGAGAACATAGTCTCAATGGCATTAGTTAAAGTGATAGGATAAAAACACAAGGGACAGAGGTATGTCCTTTTTCTTTCTCCATCAATAAGATTTATAAGATTGATATGGTATGTGATGTAGTAGATATGGATACTTGCCATTTGTTATTGGGTAGACCTTGGTAGTTTGATGTGGATACAATACATAGAGAAGTGAATAATGTGTAAGAGTTTTGGTGGAATAGTAAAATGGTTCATTTTGTGCCTTTAACAAATAAGAAGAAGAATCTTAAAGCTAAAGGGAACAATTTTCTAACTATTGTGAAGGGACATCTAGAAGAAGATTGTGACGGTTGAAAGAAGCTATAGAAATAAGATAAGTTCGAGGTAAATTAAAGGTACAATCATTGTTAGCTGAGTTCGCTAACATTATACCATCAGAAATGCCAAGTGGGCTACAACTTTTGTGAGAAATCCAACATCATATAGACCTAGTACCTAGTACAAACTTACCTAATTTGCCAATTGTCGTATAAGTCCTCATGAGTATGCGATTCCACAAGGTGAGGTTGATGAATTATTGTGAAATAGATTCATTCATGGGAGCGTGAGTCCATGTGTTGCACAAGCCTTGTTACTGCCAAAGAAGAATATGAGTTGGTGTATGTGTAGAAGAATATGAGTTGGTGTATGTGTATATACAGCATATAGTTTAATTAGATTATGGTGAAATATTGTTTTCCTATTCTAATGCTTCGAGATTTGCTAACTCAATTAGATAGTGCTTTGGCTTTCTTGAAGATAAACTTGCAATTTAAGTATCATCAAATTCAGATTAGGACTAGAAGTGAGGGAAAAATAGACAAAAGAAGGGTTTTATGAGTGGTTAGTTATGCCATTCAAAATATTAAATGCATCGAGTACTTTTATGCACTTAATGAACCAGGTCCTTAAGCTTTTTTCTTGAAAATTTGTTGTGGTATATTATGATGATATTTTGGTGTATTCTGTTGATATGGTGACATATTCAGAGCATTTGAGAATGGTTATTAAGGCATTGTAGAGGAATTAGCTTTACATTAATATGAAAATGTGTAGATTTTGCAGAGTAATGCAGAGTTTTTGGATTTTATAGTTGGTGCAGATAGGATTCAAGTAATTGAATCAAATATGCAAGCCATTAGAGAATGGCCTACGCCTAAGATAATGAGTGAAGTTAGGAGTTTTCATGGGCTAACAATGTTTCATAGGAGGTTTATTAACAGTTTTGGCACTACAATAGCACTTATCATAAAGTTATTGAAGAAAGGAAAGTTCAAATAGGGAGAAAACGAAGAGATGAGCTTTGCTTTACTTAAGGAGAAGTTATCTACCGCTTTTACGTTAGCCTTGCCAACGTTCGACAAGTTATTTAAGGTCGAGTGTAATGCTTTTGGCAAGATAATTTAGGCCATTCTTTCCCAAAAAGGCAGACAATTGATTATATGAGGGAGAAATTAAATGAGGCATGGTAGAACTAGTTTGCTAATGACCAAGATTTTTATGCCATCCTTAGGGAGTTGAAGATGTGGGAGCAATACTTGATTAAAAAAGAGTTCGTGCTCTATAGCGACCATCAAGCACTAAAGTACCTTACTAGCCAGTAAAACTTGGGCAAGATGCATACAAGGTAGGGTGAATTATATGTAGAAGTTCAATTTTGTTATGAAGCACAAGTCTAGGCAGCAGACTAAAGTGGCAGAAGCATGAAATAGGCAAGCAACTTTATTGGTAACTCTAGTTAATAAAGTTACTAGTTTTGAGTGCTTAAAAGTGTTCTATGCTGAGGATGATGACTTTGTGCATATTTAGGATTATTACATGAATCCTTATAATACAAAAGATTTCTTCATTCAAGATGGGCATTTATTCAAGGCCAACTACTTATGCCTCGAAGTTTTTTAAGAGAGCAGATTACCTGTGAGTTGTAGGGAAGATGATTAGGCAGACATCTTGGACGAGATAAGACCAAGGCACTTATGGAAGAGTGTTATTTTTTGCCACAGTAAAATGGAGATATGCAAAAAATTTGTAATGGTGTCAGCTTTGCCAAGAAGGCAAGGAACATGCACATAATACAGGCTTATACATACTTGTATGTATTCCAGAAAATGTTTGGTTTGATCTATCAATGGACTTTGTGCTTGGATTGCCTCTTATAAGGACAAGTCAAGATTTTATATTGGCGATGGACATGTTTTTGAAGATGGCGCATTTTATTGTGTATAAAAGGACAGAAGATTTTACCTCAGTGGCATATTTGTTCTTTCAAGAGATGGTGCATTTGCATGGCATTTCAAAGACCATTATTTCTGATAAAGATGTGAAGTTCATTAGTAAGTTCATTCGTTATCTCTGGGATAAGTTTGGTATGCAATTATAGTTTAGTAGTGCTTTCCATCCACAGATAGATGGACAAACGAATGTGGCCAACCAAACTTTAGGTAACATATTGCACCATCTTTGTGGTGACAAGCAACTGAACTGAGAAGTTACCTTGCCTCAGGTTGAGTTTACTTACAATAACAAGGTAAATCAATCTACTGGCAAAGCCCCTTTTGAGATTGTCTACACTTGTCCCCATGCCATGTCTGTGACTTGGATACCATTAGCAGAGAGAGCTGGAGAAAGTAAAACAGCGAATAATGTAGCAGAAAGCGCTTTGCGTATTCATGCTGAGGTATGAACTCACTTGGAGATTGCCTATGCCAAATACAAGGCTGAAGTGGACAAGCATCATCATAAGAAACTATTTGTAGAGGTGACTCGGTGATGGCATATCTACGCCAGAGTCATTTCCTTGGCTTTTGTACTAAATTGGAGAAGTCAAAATGCAGACCATTTTGACTGGCATGGAAGATTAATAATAATGCTAATGTGATTTAGTTGCCCGACAACTAGAACATCTCTCACACCTTTAATGTGGCTGATCTGTTTGAGTATCATCCAAATGATGAGGAATTGTACGAGCCAATCTTGAGGATAAGTTATTTTCCAAGTGCAGGGGACTGATGTAAGGTGTTATGTGCCATGAGCTGGATACCTTCTGAAGGCCAAAGCTTGGCTATAGGTGTTCGTTTTCAGTGTGTGTGTGTGTGTATCGTTTCGAAGCATATGTTGAGATAGACAAAACCTAGGTCACCTAAGTCGTTTTGCCCCGTGTTCGAGTAGAAAATTCCCTTATTTCCTGGTTGTTTTCTAGTTTTAACATTTTTTTTTTTCTATTTTTCTTAATTCTTCTAGGATTTTTATCTTTTTTTTAGAACTCAAATTTGAGCATCGTTTGTTTTCCTTTTCTTATTTTGATTAGGAAAATTTAATTATATTATTATACTTCAGATTTGCATATTTTGATAAATTCGTGATATTTAAACTTGTTATACATTATTCAGAAAGCTAGTTTCTTCCATCAGTAAACTCAATAATGTTTTCATTTCACCACAATCCATTCGTGCAACGTAAGTTACGAACTTAATTTGAATGCTAGTCTTTGTACAAGTGTTTATGGTTAAATCATTGTTGTATCTTTAATTAGATCATCAAAATATTATTTTTTTTCAATATTCCCATGTATATATAATAGAGTTGATAAGTAAAGATTGATTTGATATAGACAAAGCTATGTGGTAGGTACATGTCAAAAATAATATGAAAAGTTTAGTTATATTAATTTGGGCAAACTTAAGTCCATCCCCTTTCTAATAACATTTTTTAATTTACCCTTTAAAAAGCATGAAATCTCATTTACCCTAAATTTTGTTCATATGATGAACATAAATGAGGGCACATTGATGAATTATTTATTTATTTTCTTAGAGTAAATGACGGTAAATTGATTGTTTTTCACACTTTTTAGGCAAATTGAAGATTCTTAGGGCGTAAATTGAAGTTTACCTTAAAATTAAATAAGACAGTTTAATAAAATGAAATTTATATAAAATAGGATCCAAACAGCCTCACCTTAAAAGAAAATAGACTTGGAATTTAAATATTGCATGTTACTACCATAGTAATTATGATTGCTTGTTCGCTATTGGTATTTTAGAAGATTTGTCTCTCTTTGATTGATTCAATGATATGTATGCAATAAAGCAACACTAGATACATACACAAAAACCAAAAGGCATAAGTTACATACTTATAATGGAGTAATTTCTTCTTTTATTAAAATATTGTTTCAATTTCATTGCAGTTGAACCTTATTACAAAAGCACTCATGCAAGACAAAAGAAATAACTTATTATCAAAATCATTTACATCCACCTTAGGGGCATGGATTAAGATAGTCTTTGAGAACTTTCTTAAACTTCTTGATGAACCACTCTTCACTTGTGAGCCATAAGCAATAGAAAATCAGCATTTGGGTAAGCATACTTTTAGTGTTTTCCATTACAAGCAAAGCTAAGATGACAAACTAAACTCTTCCACATTTTTCAATTTCGTAATTGAATTCTAAATAGCTTAATTAGAATTAAAAGAGAAATGTGAAAATTAGGAAGGCATGAGCCTTTATTTATATGAAGGAATATTGAGAAACAAGCTGCAGACGATCTTACTGAGGCTTAAATAAATTACGCTGTGTTTGTTTGCATTAACTATTGATTTAAATACCTCGTTGCATTATAAACTAATTTTAAAACATGCATTTCATTAATTTTATCATTTTTAATGTTATTGAAACCGTGTCTTAATAAAAGTGAAAATTAATCCATTATGAGTATGCAGTGTTATGTCATGTGTCTTTTGTGCATGCATCCGATGCTATTTTGTTGTACAAATTGTTGACTCAATCTATGAGAAAGTAATTGTTAAAATACTAATAATGATCATTATTACTATGTTAGTACCAGTAATATTTGAATTTTAAATCCATTTTCTTTTAGGGTGAGGCTGCTTCTTTATTAAAAAAAAAATTTGAACCCTTGTATTTTATCGAAATGTTATATTACTGAATTGTTTCAATTAATTTAAGGGTAAACTTCAATTTAATTGCCTAAATTAATTTATGTGTAGACTTTAATTTAAACTCTGAGAATATTGATTTTACCCCAAAAAATGTGAAGGCATCGTCTCACCCCTTTTTACTATTAAATAAATAAATTCATTTACGCTTATCTTTTGAACAAAAATTAGAGTAAATTGAGTTATTCATGTTTTTAAAGGGTAAATTAAAGATTTTTACTGGGAGGGATGAATGGAAGTTTGCCTTAATTGATATAACAAAATTTTTCTTATTATTCTTACATGTATTTGCCTCATCTACTAAACATACAAAAGTCTTTCTCTAATTAGATGTGATTTTGTAATGGCGCATTGCAAATTGCATTCAAGATGAAAAATTTTTTAAATAAGGAAATGGACAATTTGTTGGCTAGTTACAATTATTAGGCTGTACAACACATGTCACACTGTAATAGTATCTATAATTTTAATTTCATCACTTGAAAATAAAATATTAGTTTTTAATTTCTTTTATTTTTCTTATTTTATTTCATTTAATTTTTTTTTTGGAAATTACAAAGTGGTTTGAAGCAATTGTTTCTAAATGCAAACATGTATTCTTTTATATATTTGAGATGGCTAGTTTGGCTTTAATTTAATATATGTCTTTGAAATTTAGATAATTAATTATTTTTGTTATGTAAAAAAATAAAATAATATTTAAACTTAATTGATGACTTAAAAATGATAATATACTAATTTGTAAATTTTTATACAGCTAGTAAGATAAGAAAAAAATTTGATAAGAAAATAGTGAAAGCAGAGATAACAATAAGATTAATCATTTTATGATGCAAAATATGGACTTCATGATGTTGGCTCCTACAAATTCAAGACCTAAATGTGGTTCCACTAAGAATAACAAGTAGGAATTTTAATCAATGCAATCAGTTTCAGCTTTTCTCGTTTTGCCTTGCTGTTGTAATGCTATTGAGATTTTATTCAACAAATACAAGTTCTTAGTCATACACTCTTAAAACTGGGTAGCCAAAAAGACTTGAGGCAATGAATTAAGTCTTTTGAACAAGTATGGGGATTCAGGTCTACTGCGTGGATTAAATATAGAAGCGACAATAAATGGATGGCAAGTATGACGAAGCCTAAAGCTAATGCTCCTATAATTTGGTCACAGTATTGGGGGACTTGGAAGTAAACTTGTAGTCAGCCTACTAATGAAACATAAAATTTTCAAAGATTCTTAGTTTCATCGTCTTGGCTTTGCTTGTAGTGGCAAACACTAAATGCAGACCTATTTCAGGATGTCGTACTTGCCGAGGATCTAAGTCGAATGCTTTATTTTCCATTAATCTTATAGCATCTCCTAACATTACTAATTGCTTATGGCTTACATAGGAAGAGTGTTTGACTGAGAAGTTAAAAAAGGCTCTCAAAGATTATATTATTTCTTTGTTCCCTAGGGGATGCAAATGAATTTGATAAACAATTTCCCTGGGGGATGCAAATGAATTTGATAAACAATTATTTCTTTTATGTTTTATGAGTGCTTTTGCAATAACCATCAATTGCAGTGAAATTAAAATTTTGTTTTAATAAAATAAATAAATAAATCCATTATGAGTATGTAATATTATGTAATATGTTTTTTGTGCGTGCATCTAATGTTGTTGACTCTTACAAATTCAAATTCAAGACCTGGATGTGGTTAACACTAAGAATAATATGTATGATTAATTAGTACAACGAACCTTCATTAAGATATTAATTAGTCAATATTCAATTTTTCTTGTTTTGTCTCTCTTTTGTAAAACTTTTGAGATATTAAGAATTAAACAAATACAAGCTCTAAATCACACATTCTTATTAGATAAGAAGCATCATGAAAAGAAGAAATAAATTCTCAAAGTTGGTGACAAAAAAGACTTGAGACAATGAAGCAACCTTTTAAACAAATAGGGGATTCAACACTATTGTATGGATTGAATAGAGAACCAAAAACATGGAGATAATGAGTCAAATGAAGCCAGTAGCTAATGCTCCTGTAACTTGCTCATAGTGCTAGGGGACTTGGTGGCAAACTGGCTGCTAGCTTGCCAATGAATTCCTCTCTTTGCCCACTTCAGCAATTACGGCCAAAGTCGCTGATGTGCTTGGTGTGTGCAATACTGTGAAAGCCAATTGATCCAGAGCATTAAACAAATCAATACGAATTTTACATAGTATAAATGCTTAAATTATCTATACTTAAGCAATTAACTATTTAAACTTTGCATATATATATCGTTTTAGACAGATTTTAGGGGTAGAAAAAAGTAAACCTATCTAGAACAAGAATTTGTATTTTGGGGGTAGAAAAAGGTAAGCCAATTGTTGTGTGCGATATTTCTGAAATTCGAAGGAGGTAAGAAGGGAAGAAGAAAGTGGTAACAATGGTGAAAGGTTTGAACCAAGAAAAATGTCCTTCGAAATGAGCTTCACGCCTGCAAAACAGTGAAATAGAGGTTAGAGGTGAAGTCGGGGTACCCCGGCGTTCACACTCCGACGCTCAAGTTAGCAACTTAAGCTTTTTTATGGCAAAGAGAGCTTACCAGCCCTCTGTAAACCTAGGTTTAAGGTTGAAGACAGCTTATTTTGTAGAGTATGAGTGTTCATAAGTGAATGAAAACATAATGAAGAATAAAACCTGGACACCTTTATATATGGGGTATCTCAGCTGCCACGTGGCATATCTTTTATGGCTATTGGTTGTCCCTTTTCAGATCTTTCACTTTTTTCCCTTTTTATAATTTTTGGGTTGTTATATGCATTCTTGGGAATCAAGAAGGCGTTCCCAGCGTATCTCACCCTTTGGAAACGTCGCACGCGCTGAAGAGTGGTCCAGGGTTCCTCTGCAGTGGTTGCCGAGTTAGGCAGCTAAAGACCATTGTCCTTAGGACAATGTCCTTCACTTTTGGCAGAGGTGGCAGGTGGTTGTCACCGCTTTTCGGTATGACATTTGATACTTAATTATGACAAAATCGAATATTATCCTTTAAGAGGTGGAGACATTTCTCATGGCGAACTTTTTCAGAGGGTTCTCCTGAATCCGATTTGTCAGGTACCACGACTTATACATGGTACCTCTAGCTATATAGGGTACCTCGAGCTACTCCGAGTTGTGCATGGTACCTCGAGTTACTATCGAGTTATACGAGGTATCTAGAATTATGCCGGGTACCTCGAATGATGCTGGAGTTATTCCGTTCGTCGACACGTGGCGATCTGCTACCTTGCTTGTTTTTTCTCCAAACAACATCCCCATAGTTTCTTTTGGCGAGAAGTATTAGAGGCAAAAGAAACTTTGTATGTAACGTAGGAGCGACACGTGGTGATACAAAATTCATTTTAGTGGGCGACTAGACTGGGCATTGTTGTGCAAATTTTATTGAACTGACAAGTGCACGAATCTATTGTAGAATAGATCAATGGTGGTTACTATCGATCCCATGAGGAAGTTGATTTTAATTGTGTGTAGAATTAATTTTTCTAAATGGTTGGTAGGATTTGTGATTAAAGTAACTTAGATTATCCTAAAATTGGAATTGAAATGGCGAGAATAAATTGAAGAGAAATATATTGAAATGACGTACTTGGGTATCTGGATCCGTATCAACATTCATCATGGGCTAAATATTCCTTATTAATGCCAATTAAATCATGATGGGGAATCCACACCTCATGACTCACACTCTAATCAATATGGTGCTAAGGGCTTATCATACCAAATAATAATAACATTGTATTAGGGAGCTGGTGTAACCAGGGCGGTATCTAGATAAGATTATTATTATTTGTCGACGAAAAGTCAAATCATCCACAAAAATTAGAGGGGAAAGGAAAATAAATTTAACCAATAAAGCCCATGACACATGTTGAGACTTCACCTTCAACCAAAGCTTGAAAGAAAATTAGCTACTCATAATTGAATTAGGGGCAAAATGAGAATTTACTCAAATACGTTTAAAATACAAGATGGAGAAGGAATTACAAAAAATGAAGTCTAAAAATGGATTCAGAGATGCCAAATTAGGGGGAAAGCTACCCTTTTTATAAATACATTGAGTAAATCATGATCATCTGATTAAAAACAGTTTGGATGCTCAGGATTGCGCCACGTCATCAGTCAACAGTACGCAGTTTGAACAGTGACACGGTTTGACCACGCGGTTTGACCAGTGAATCGGTTTGAACAGTGATGCAGTTTGGTTGAAAATAATCCTGTGTAATGCATGTACCGTACGCGAGATTTTTGGTCCACTGATATACTGCCACGTCATCGATCAACAGTACATAAGAATTTTAGTCCAACAGGATCGTGACACCTCATCAGTTAATGCCACATCATCGATCAATGCCACGTCATCGATCCGTCTATGTGAACAGTGTCGTGAACAGTTACGTAGATAATACCGTACATGTGAATAGTACCGTACTTGTGAACAGTACCGTACTTGTGAACAGTACCGTACTTGTGAACAATGACATTTTTTTTATACTCCTCCTAAGGTTATCGACTGTCTTGAGTTCAAAAGTAATGTCCGTTTTGCCATCTGATTTCTCGTTCATTGTGAAATGACCATAATGCCCTTAAAATACATAAAATACTTAATTAAAATAAAACACACGTAATTAAATCACAAGAAGGTTAAATACATAAAAGTAAGGGTGTTAGTTAAACTTGAAATGTAAAATGACGATTTTCTCCTTTATAAATATACATTTTCTAACACTCAACACACCCCCAACTAGCTTTGTGCTAGTCCCTAGCAAATAAAGCGAAAACAAAATTCAAATCCAAAATGATCTTTTGTTTTACAATCATGTTTATTCAATCAGATAAATGATAGTAATCAAATAAAAGTAATAACATTATCTCCAGTCTAAAAAAATATCATACCCACATCAACCATCCACATGAATCAGCCCAGTAGACTTTGTCACAACTACTTTCAAGAATGACATGTTAAACCCCAAAATCTCATTGGAAATAGTGACACTCTCACAAAGAAATTAAACCCAATAAAAATAGTCACTCCAATGAATGGTAATTGAGAGAGAAAATAATAAAGAAGTGATATCACATGCTCTCACCAAGATGAAAGAAATATGCCCTCAGCTTAGAAATAATATGATCTCAAGTCAAACAAAAATGCTAGCCAACCCAATTTATTTATTTATTTATTTATTTATTATTATGCACCACTACATCTTTTTCGCCCATATAACTAGCTTCTACTTCAGACTATAGTTCCCTAAAATCAAGAAGGACTTTTATTAAGACGTAACGTAGACTAGGGACATGGCTAACAAAAGAGGGAAAATAAGGAAAACAAAATGTATGTTTGAGAAAAATGCAGAGAATTTTTTTTTTTGAAGTTGCAGGTGGATTTCACCTATTATTGTTATTTTTTTTAAACAATAATTTTTTTCCTTTTTTTCTTTTGCTTTTGTTTGGCACAACGTCACTGAATAAAATAATTATTTACATTTTTCTCAAACATAAATAGGTGATGGAACTTATAAGATATCAGGTAATACTCTAAATCGGAGTGGGTCAAGATGATAAGTTTGACAAAGAAAATGTTTATTTTAAGGTTCAAAAGGGTTAAATATGGATATTTCACAAAAGGGATAACTAGAAAGGCTCAAACGGATCAAAGATGGTTTTTCCATCGTCGTTTAAGGCTCTAAATAATCTTTCATATTTACTAGTTAGATGAGCCTCTAGATGTAGCAACACACATTTTTTTTTTTTAATTTTATAATTTTTTTAAGGGTTAACTCAAAAGAAATCTAGAGATCGTGTATAAAATAATAAACTGCTAAGTTGTATGAAGAATTGGCAAAATGGTTACTCTCCAAGAAAAATGATAGGGTCAAAAACTCATTTGGTACTTATTATGACATGTTCATTCCTTCAAGCAACTCATATTTGTCTCCAACATCAACATGTAGAGTAGCAAAGATGGTGTAATATCACTTAAGACCAAAGATAATACAAATACTAAAATTTGAAATCATCATGTCATCCAATGTTAAAACAAATCACACAATATTTTTTTTCAAACAACATTCTACCCCCCAACATATTCTAAACATGAACGGAAAATATACATGCAGAAATGTGAAAATTATGCAGAAAAACTAATTCGAAAAGTTACACTTAAAATGATAAAAAAAGAAATGATTTTTTTTAAAACTAAGAATATGCGTTTCTAGAGGCACTACACTCCATATTCAGCCATCTTTGACTTAAAAATTTGAAAATGTATATTTATAAAGGAGAAATTAAAAAGAAGAAGAAAAATGAATATCAAAGCTTAATAAAGAAAAAGAAAATGTCTGAATTTTTTTTTAATTTTTTTTTCAAACGATGAAGATGCATTTCTAGAGTCACTACACTCCATATTCAGCCATCTTCAACACAAAAAGTTAGCAACAGTTAGTTTCTACAACAAAAAATCAGTAAAAACTTAACCAAGATTCCACAATTGTCGACTATTTCCTCCCCTCAACCAGAACAAAACATTGTCCTCAATATTTTAAAGGAAATAAGTAGAGTTTAGAGGACATCACCTGAGTGGTGCAGCACAGAAGAAAATATTAACAAGCGGAGAGTTAAATCTAATTTGTACTTCTTACTGTGGCTACTGTTACCATCATTATTTTGACGCTCCAACACAAAGGTCCAGGGGTCTGGCTCCGGTCTATAAGCTTGTAAAATATCAAGTAGCTCATTAGCAGTGTGAGCACAAATAAAAAGCTTTTTCGCTATGGAAGGAATGAAATAGTTTTTTATTGCATGGTTAAGAAATGTGATAAAGCCATCATAAAAGTTATTGACATTTAACAAACCGATTGGTTTCTGGTGAATGTGCAGATGGGCCCAGGATGCTGGTGTGATAAGTGTCTCTGGTGTTGCAAGATGTCTTGGAAGAAAAATAAAAGCATCAATATGATTAAGCATTTCAGTTATTCTTTCTTGCATACTTGAGACGACTAACTCTTCTCCAGTCGGTGAGTCAGACAAACTACCCAAAGGTTTTAGGGTTCCTCGGATGATGCTTAATACTGGGCTTCCTCTGACAAAAGCAGCTCCTGAGACCAATTTTGATAACCCTCGATTATCTCCTCCATATACCAAGTGTAATTTTCTCTCTGCTATACTTCGACCAAGATCTATGGATGCCTCAATGAACTCTTTATGTTTACCATAGTTAAATCCAAAAAGCACACAAATGTTCTTGAATTGTCTATTGGGAGTAGCTGTCATTGGGATACTTTTCAAAAACAATTTGTGAGTGCTTGATAAAAAATCATATTTAATAATCTTGGTGACAATGGGTCACGGCTGTGTATGAGGTAGCATGTCAGTGTCAAATAACGTGTAAAGCACATGGCTTAAGAGTAAAAAAAGAAACAGTAAAAAGGAAAAAGCAAACAGTGATAAAATTATTAAAGACAATAATGCAAACAATAAAACAACAGTGAAATAAAACAACAGTAAAGTAAAAGGATATTTATAGGTAGTTGCGACTGTGGCTCACATCTTCCTCTGGGTTTACATCCAGAAACGGCTTGAACACCCTCTATGGATCGAAGATAGGCTTCCCATCCAGTTTTCTTAAAAACTGGCAAACAGAGTCATTTATAGTCAGATTCCCGAGATTAGATCGTGCATGCTCTTTCTGGAATAATGGCCATAACTGGAGAATCGCTCCTTGCACATATTCACTTGGATTCGTATCAAGAGACAAAAGGATATCATCCAATGACTCCTTATTCAAGCCATCCCTAATGAATTGAATCTTATCTTCCCTGTTATCAGACATCATTCCTAAAGAACATGGGTTTTTATTGCATCTTATTCTAGCACATTTATGACAAGCAATAGAAATTCTTCGAGCTCTTCATTTTCTTGCATAATTTCCTTTACCACAACCAGGCATGTATGTAATATATTTTGGAGGTAACTCACCTGCCAATCGTACTTTAGCCTCGATTAACCATTGGATGTCAGCAGGTATGTTATTCCTCATGAGCAATCGCATGCGTTCGGACTGAGCTTTATATATTGTAAGGACGGCATTCTGAGGAAGTGAAAGGAATCGATTGTGAAGCTTTGCTAAAATCTCGTTTCTGTCGATACCTTCGCCTCAGAATATCAGTTATTATGAAAAACTGAAGTAACCGACTTGATTGTCACGGAGTACCGTTATCTGCCACTTCACAGGGGTAACAAACTAAAGCACACAAACAAAGAAAAATAAACTAAAACACATAAAGAAAATTATAATCGTCCTCTTATTGAATTTACCTTAAGCTCCAACTAGATGTTGTAGACACTTCTTTCAATGTATCTGAGTTGGCTTTCTAAATCCTCAACATAGGATACTAACTCTGGTGGTTGCAAAGCCCAAATACGATGTGTTTTACAAAATTGAATCTACTTTTTGAGATGAGATTTTACACGTTGAAGTGGTTTAAGAATGCTTAGGAGGAACTGTTTAGCTATAGCACTCATGATTAACAATGATAAGAGAAAACTTAATGGTTAAACAAACACACTTATGCAAAAATAAATTCAATTAGCAAAAGAGTAATAAAAAGAAAGAAAATAAATAAAATCACCAAAAAGAAAGAAAAAAAACACTCAATTCAAATCTAGTGGGTCACTCAAATTTATTTCGGTGTCTTCTCCATGTGGTTGGTACTCTAGATATGGTTTTAATCTTTGACCATTAACTTTGAACGTGACACCGTTCTTTGTGTCCTTAATTTCAATTGTCCCATGTGGAAAAACAGTATGAAAAATAAATAGGCCAGACCATCGAGAGCGTAACTTACCTGGGAATAGGTGCAAGCGAGAATTGAATAAAAGCACTTTCTGACCTGGAGTGAACGATTTTCTCATAATTTGCTTGTCATGAAAGACTTTCATTCACTGCTTGTAAATCTTGGCATTTTCATATGCATCATTGCGAATTTCTTCAAGTTCTGCCAGCTGTAATATTCTTTCTGAGCTGGCTTGCTGCATGTCATAGTTGAATTTCTTAATGACCCAATATGCACGATGCTCGAGTTCCACAGGTAGGTGGCAAGCTTTTCCATACACTAGCCTGTAGGGTGACATCCCAATCGGGGTCTTGAAAGCCGTTCTATATGCCCATAATGCATCATCAAGTCTTAATTACCAATCTTTTCTGTCTGGCCTCACCGTCTTTTCTAATATGTGCTTTATTTCTCGATTGAAGATCTCAACTTGGCCACTGGTTTGCGGATGATATGGGGTCGCCACTTTGTGAGTGATTGAATACTTTGTCAAAAGAGCTTTGAATGTTTTATTACAAAAGTGGGCGCCACCATCATTGATTATCGCTCGAGGGAATCCAAAGCGTGAAACAATGTTGCTTTTCAAAAATTTCATCACCACCTTATGATCATTGGTTCTACATGGAATTGTTTCTACCCATTTTGATACGTAGCCAACAACAACCAATATGAATTGATGACTGAAAGAAGGGGGAAATGGGAAATGATCCCATGAAGTCGATACCCCATACATAAAAAATCTCAACCACTAAAATTGGATTTAGTGGCATTATATTCCTTCGTGTAATGCTCCACATTCGTTAACACCTATCACATGAAGAACAGAAAGTGTAAGTGTCTCGAAATATAGTTGGCCAATAGAAACCACATTATAAAACTTTAGTCGCTATTTTCTTAGCACTGAAATGGCCTTCACGAGCTTGTTAATGGCAGAATGAAAGGATATTTTGAATTTTACTTTCTGGGACACATCATCTAACAATTTGATCTACACAATACTTGAACAAATAAGGGTCATCCCAAAAGAAATTCTTTATTTCTGTAAAAAATTTTGCTTTGTCTTGCTTGGTCCAATGCTTTGGAAGTTGGCCTATAACAAGATAGTTAACGATATCAGCATACCACGATAATACATCCACACTCATCAATTTTTCATATGGGAATGACTCATTCAATGTTAATGGTTTTGTAATTGTGTCAAAATGGAGACGAGAGCGATGGTAAGCCATAACATTTTTTGTGCCTTTCTAATCTTTAAATTCCAAGTCGAATTCCTGCAAAAGTAATACCCAACGAATTAGTCTAACTTTGGCATCTTTCTTTGGGAGAAGATATTTAAGAGCAGCATGATCTGTGGATACAATTATTTTACAACCAATGAGATAAGATCGAAAATTTTCTAATTCAAACACTACTGCTAGCATTTCTTTTTCAGTAGTTAAATAGTTCAATTGTGCATCATTCAATGTCATACTAACATAGTAAATAACATGGAGAATTCAATCGACTCTTTGTCATAAACTGCTCCTACTGCATAATCAAATGCATCACACACGAGCTCAAATGGTAAGTTCCAATTTGGGGGCTGAATGATGGGTGATGATGTCAATAACTGCTTTAATTTTTCAAATGCCACAAGACATGAATCATTAAAGATAAATGGTACATCCTTAGCAAGTAGATTGCATAAGGGTCTAGAAACTTTGCTAAAATATTTAATGAAACGTCTATAAAAACTAGCATGCCCAAGGAAAGATCTTACTTTTCTGACTGTTTTGGGTGGAGGAAGATTAGAAATGAGATCCACCTTGGCTTAGTCAACCTCAATATCTTTGTACGAAATGATGTGACCTAGAACAATACATTGTTTTACCATAAAATGACACTTCTCCTAATTTAAGATTAAGTTCTTTTCAATACATCTCTACAGAATTAGTGTTAGATGATGTAAACATTGATCAAATGAGTCACCAAAAATAGAAAAGTAATCCATAAAGACTTCAAGAAATCTTTCCACCATATCAGAAAAAATGCTTAACATGCATCGTTGAAATGTGGCAGGTGCATTACATAATCCAAATGGCATCCTCCTATATGCAAATGTGCCAAAGGGCAAGTGAAAGTAGTTTTCTCTTGATCTTTTGGTGCTATGGGAATCTGATTGTATCCTGAGTAGCCATCTAGAAAGCAATAAAATTCATGGCCTGCTAATTTATCAAGCATTTGATCGATAAATGGTAAAGGAAAATGGTCTTTACATGTGACAGAATTCAACTTTCTATAATCAACGCATACACGTCATCCTGTAGTCACTCTAGTGGGTATCAATTCATTATCGGCATTGGTAACTACTGTGACTCCTGACTTTTTGGGGACAACTTGTACATGACTGACCCATGAACTATCAGAAATGGGGCAAATGATACCTGCATCTAATAGCTTAAGGACTTCAGTTCTAACAACTTCTTTCATGTTAGGATTTAATCGACGTTGTATTTCCCTAGTAGGTTTAGCATTTTCATCAAGGTGAATGTAATGCATGCAGTCTACTAGGTTTATACCTTTGATGTCTGCTATGGTCCATCTTAATGCTCCTTTGTGCTCTTTTAAAACATCCAACAACTTACCTTTTTGTTCTTCATTTAGAGAGGATGAGATGATTATCGGTAGAGTACTTTCTTCTCCCGAAAACGCATATTCCAAAGTGTTGGGTAATGGTTTGAGCTTGAGTTTCGGTGGTGATTCTGATGATGGGATGAGTTTCTTCTCTGATGGTGCTAGTGGTTCACCTCTTGACTTCCATTTATTAGTGTCCATGGATGGTGCTGAGTCAAGTAGAGCGTTGACTTCATCGACCGATCTGTCAATATCAAAATCAAAACTAAAGTGAGTTAAATATGTTTGTAAAGGATCATCACTGAGGTTTGAAAGAAAAATATTATCAACTATTATTTCTATTAAATCTACATAAATAATTCCATCATCTACATTGTGAGTTTTTTGGCGATGTTGAAGTTGTTTAGCTCCATAGTCATGTTGCCAAAGGACAACTGCATATTTTTAGTTCTGCATTGAATGTGAGCATCGGCAGTTGCCAACAAAGGTTGGCCTAGGATAATGGGGATGTGCTTCCTTGAATCCTGTATTGGTTGAGTGTCAATTACAATGAAATCAACAGGAAAATAAAACTTGTCTACCTGGATAGCACGTCCTCCACAATACCTTGAGATACTTTCGTGGACCGATCTGTAAGTTGTAACACCACTGGAGTTGGGTGTAATTCTCCGACTCTAAGTTTCACAAATACTGAGTAGGGTAACAAATTTACACTAGCTCCTAAATCTAACAAAGCATTCTCAATTGTGTGGTTCCCTATACTACATGAGATAGTGGGAGAACCTAGGTCTTTGCATTTTAGAGGAATTTTGTGTTGGAGTATAGAACTAACGTTTTCTGTTAAAAAGACCTTCTTTTGAACGTGAATGTTTCTCTTTTTAGTACAAAGGTTTTTAAGAAACTTGACATAAGATGGAACTTGCTTTATAGCATCAAGTAAAGGGATGTTAACACTTACCTGTTTAAAGATTTCAAGAATCTCACCTGTAGATTTTCTCTTCTTTCCTTTAGCTAACATCTGAGGAAATGGAGCTTTGGGAACATATTCTCATGGGTTGGTTTATTCTTTCTCTTTCGTTGGTGAGTCCTCAACATTCACAGGTACAATTTGATTTTCTTTTGTCACCTGCATCTCTATTTTGTTGTCAACTTCTTTTCCTTTTCGCAAGGTCATGACTGCTTTGACCTCTCCATGCTATTATGGTGAACTGATACTTGCTTCATGCGCTCTTTTAGGATTAGACACTGGTTGACTTGGAAACTTTCCTTTCTCAACAGTTATTGCCAAGGTCTGAACTAAACAAGCAAGTTGTCCCACCATCTTCTCAAGGCTTGAAACTGATTGGACTTGTGAGTTGAAGCCTGCTCTCATCTCATTTCGTAGTTCATCAATGGTGCGGTACTGTTGCTCAATCGTGGAGTGAGTAACATTCCTGAAATTATGGAATGCATCCTCCCATGGTCTGGGTTGAGAGTAGTTCTGGTTATGATTGTATGGTCTAAATGGTGGCTGAGAGGCTTGAGGAATTTGTTGTATTGGTGGAGCTGGAGCTGTTGGTCCATTCTGTTGGAATCCTTGAGACCATGAAAAATTTGGGTGGTCTCTGTTGTGCAAATTTTAATGAACTCGCAAGCGCACGAATCTATTGTAGTATAGATCAATGGTGACGAGTGTCGATCCCACGAGGAGGTGGATTTTAATTATGTGTAGAATTAATTTTGTAAATGAGTGGTTGGATTTATGGTGGAAACGATTTAGAATATGCTAAGACTTAAATTAAAATGGCGAGAATAAATTCTAAAATTGGAATTGCAATAGAGAGAATAAATTGAAGAGAAAATCTATTAAATTGACGTACTTGGGTATCTGGATCCGTATCAACATGCATCATGGGCTAAATA
>MKYO02030958.1:492454-510907 GCA_002013955.2 Citrus medica | reverse complement strand
GTCTCTCCATCCAGGGTTATATGTGTTGGAGTATGGGTTGTAATTTGATGGTTTTCTCATTACACCTATGGCATTGACTTGATCTGGGTATGAGTCATGGTCATGTGGTTCTGTTGATTTAACAGTCGATAATAATACTATTTGTCGAGAAAGACCTTCAACCATCTCCTTCACTTCTTTGATTCCTGAAGTTGACTCGCCAATGTGAACCTCATTCACTCCTTTAATTCTTTTAGTATTCTCGAGTGATCGACTCTGTTGTTGGGAATTATCCGCTTGTCGCTGGAAGAATTCCCAAATCTCTAATGCACTTTTTGACATTTGCTCTCCTCCACTTGTTGTCATTAGCCATTCTTACACATTCAGCAATAATCCTTCCAAAAAGTATTGGCATTGGTGTCATTTCTCGTACCCATGATGTTGACACTTCAAGAGTAGCCCATTGAATTGCTCCCATGTTTCGAAAAACTGTTCGTCTTCTCTCTGGGTAAACTCTGAAATTTCCCTGCGAATAGCATTGGTTTTATGCACTGGGAAATATTTATTCAAAAATTTAGTTATCATTTGTTCCCATGATGTGATGCTATTGGCAGGTAATGTATTGAGTCATGAACGAGCTCTATCCTTTAAAGAAAATGGGAATAATCTGAATTTAATATCATCGTTTGAAAAATTCTCATATTTTAAAATTTGACAAATAGCATGAAAATCAGTCAGATGATTATATGGGTCCTGATTTTCTAAGCCGTAGAATGTTGGGAGACAATTTAGCACACTAGGTTTTAGTTAAAAACTCTTAGCGACTACATTTGGGTATCTTATGCATGATGTGCTCAAATTAGCTAAAGGACTGAAGTAGTCCTTAAATGGCCTCTCTTGTGATGGTGTTTGTTGTTGCAAATACATTTTATTTTTAACGTGTTTGTGTGTGTGCATCGTTTATTTCTAGTTCAAGGTCTATAGGTTTAAGATTAGGTAATAATGACCTTCGACCATGCATACAAAGAACACAAAATAAATAAGAACAAAACAAATAAAAATAAAGAAGAATGAGAAATTACTGTACTAACCTTATTACGCTGTTAAAACCTTACTATAAAAATACACAAAAAAATACGTGAAAAAAATTAACTAAAAATAAATTAGTAAGATAAATAAAAATTACAATGAGAAAAAATAACTTAAAAATTAAATTACAGAATTGTAATGAATAGAGAAAGAAAAGAAATTATTACTTCTAAATGCAGATTCACTTTTTTTTCTTCTTTTTTTTAATAAGAAAAAAATACAAGAAAACAAATAAAAGATATTATTCACAAAAATTAATTCTACGAATTAAAATAACTTACCTCCCCAGCAACGACGCCAAAAACTTGTGCAAATTTTATTGAACTCGCAAGCGCACAAATCTATTATAGAATAGATCAATGGTGACGAATGTCAATCCCACGAGGAGGTGGATTTTAATTGTGTGTAGAATTAGTTTTTCTAAATGGGTGGTAGGATTTGTGGTGAAAGTGAGTTAGATTATCCTAAAATTGGAATTGAAATGGTGAAAATAAATTGAAGAGAAATATATTAAAATGATGTACTTGGGTATCTGGATCCGTATTAACATGCACCGTGGCCTAAATATTCCTTATTAATGCCAATTAAATCATGAGGGAGAAATCCACACCTCATGAACCACACTTTAATAAATATGGTGCTAAGGGTTTATCGTGCGAAATAATAATAACCTTGTACTAGAGAGCCGGTGTAACCAGGGCGGTATCTAGACAAGATTATTATTATTTGTTGACGAAAAGTCAAATCATCCACAAAAATTAGAGGGAAAAAGAAAATAAATTTACTAAATAAAGCCCATGACACATGTTGAGACCTTACCTTCAACCCAAACTTGAAAGAAAATTAGCTACTCATAATTGAACTAGGGGTAAAATGGGAATTTATTAAAATACGTAGAAAATACAAGATGGAGAAGGAATTACAAAAAAATGGAGTCCAAAAATGGATTCAGAGATGCCAAATTAGGGGGGAGAGTTCACCTTGAAAGCCCATGACACATATTGAGACTTCACCTTCAACCCAAACTTGAAAGAAAATTAACTACTTATAATTGAACTAGGGGCAAAATGAAAATTTATTAAAACACGTAGAAAATACAAGATGGAGAAGGAATTACAAAAAATGAAGTCCAAAAATGGATTCAGAGATGCCAAATTAGGGGGGAGAGGTCCCCTTTTTATAGATACATTGAGTAAATCATGGCCATCGAATTAAAAATAGTTTGGATGCTTGGGATTGTGCCACGTTATCAGTCAACAGTACGGTCAACAGTACGTGGTTTGACCACGTGGTTTGAACAGTGACATGGTTTGACCACGCGGTTTGAACAGTGACGCGGTTTGGTTGAAAATAATCCTATGTAATACATGTACCATACGCGAGATTTTTGGTCCACTGATATGCTGCCATATCATCGATCAACAGTACATAAGAATTTTAGTCCAACAGGATCGTGACACCTCATCAGTCATTGCCACAACATCGGTTAATATCACATCATCGGTCAATGCCACAACATCGGTTAATATCACATCATCGGTCAATGCCACGTCATCGATCCATTTATATGAACAGTGTCGTAAACAGTAACTTAGACAATACCGTACATGTGAATAGTACCGTATATGTGAACAGTGACATTTTTCCTTTTATGATCCTCCTAAAGTTTTCGACTGTCCTGAGTTCAAAAGTGATGTCCGTTTTGCCGTCTGATTTCTCGTTCATTGTGAAATGACCATGATGCCCTTCAAATACATAAAATACTTAATTAAAATAAAACACACGTAATTAAATCACAAGAAGGTTAAATACATAAAAGTAAGGGTGTTAGTAAAATTTAAAATGTAAAATGACAATTTTCTCCTTTTATAAATATTCATTTTCTAACACTCAACAGGCACTTTGCTTAGTTTCTTCCACTGATTAGACTTTATGTATTTCCAAGCCAGAAATCTTCTCTCTGTCTTTTTTTTTTTAACCAAGCTAATGGCAGCTCTTTGGGTGGCCTGGGTACCGCTTCTTCTATGAGGTGCACCTAACCTCCTCACATCTTAAGATGTGAACCAGGTCACCCAAAAACTCAGACATTACATCCTTTCTTACTCAATAAAAGTGCTGGAACATATGTACTAAGATAAAAGATGGGCTTCCTTTTCAATTTGCTTTAGAAATGGCTACCAATTTGGACAAGTTGAAGAGAGCGGAGCTTATTGACCCAAAATGTTCATCTGCTTTTGAGGATAAACCACAAGTATAGGTAGAGGGTGTTGTAAGGGTACCCCACCATCACCCATATTTTGTTTTCTAGTGACTGCCATGTATAGATCGCCCTAGTGAGGACTTTAATGCGTTCTTCGGTCATTTGAGAAGTGGTTTATCGATTACCTTAAAATCTACTTCAATTAAGGGTACCTTTCCTTCACATACTTCGAGGACGAAAGCAAAATCATAGGGTTCTTTTCTTGCAGTTTCAGAGGTACCCTCGATAAAAGAACATAGTTGACAATACCTTTGAGTGCATCATGACCGAAGAATGAAGTGCTAATCTGAGGCTAGTTGTGCCAAAAGTGGAGAAGTGGGTAGATAAGTGGGCCATCTTGAAGGCGATTGAGGATAGCAGGTCTCCCAGCAAATCTTGGTCTGAAAGCCCATGGAGATCAGTTGGGGTACTGATAACTCTAGGAAATGAGAGTTATTACATTATTTCTAGGCTTAAATCAAGATCACCTAGAGATCAAAGAAGGTGTTTTTATTAAATTTTGGTTATATTTTGCGTAAACATTTATTTTATTTGAGTCTTAATAATTTTTTCTTAAATCAAAGTAATTTATGCTAAAATTAGGTGCACAATTGTAGGTTTTCAGAAAGTCTTGATTAATGAGGGGTGTTGAGGCACTAAGCGAGCAAGAGGAGGAAAGAAGACAACCACAAAAGAAGTAAAGTACAATAGGGAATAGTGCAGTGTGGTTGCGGATGTTAGAGTAACCAGTACTGTAGCAATCTGGGAACAATGCGGGAGAAAACTTAGGCGCGAGCCAACCACAGAATCGTAATATGCATGTTCCTAATTTAACGCATACACGCTCATGGGCTTTTGTTTACTCTAATTTGCAATATAAAAGGGAGGTGTGTACAACATAGAACAACGAAATGGAATCATCATTAGAATAATTACAAAGGAAAGAAGAAGAAGATCAGAATTGGAGAGTGCTGTTTCGAAAACATTGAAGAATCGTGCAGAATTATTTGGATTTGTCTTTCACCGTGCTCAACTTATATTTATCTTCTTCCTTTATTTGTTTGATGTATCCTTTGATCAATATATTTATGTTTATTTTTCTCATTCAGAATATGAACTAGATTTACTTGTAGTTGAGTGACAAATAATCCATTGGGTTCTTGACTGTTCTTATAAATTGTTATGCCATTGCTGTAGCATTTTACTCTAGTAGTTTGTATGAATATAACTATTATTTCGGTTGACCACCCATTTAATAGTTTCAGTTAAGATAGAGTAGCAAAAGGGCATGTCTTAGCGGATATTATTAGAGTATTACTTGCTCTTAAGTTGAGTTTCCTGGATTAAGTTACCTTGAATCCCATAAGGGCAATACTTGAAGTTAGGATTTGCGACATACTAGACATAGGTGTTCACCTTGTAAGGTGGAGAGACTAAAGATCATAATGTCATGTCATAAGTATATTAACAACTGGTCATTGTTAATAGATTTAAGGGTATGAGACTTCCAATATGCGATAGCTGAGGATACAGATTTATTCTGTCCAGTACTGCAGCACTTGACGTAACAATTGGTGCTAAATTGATGAACAAAACAGTCATCCCCGTAAGGAGAATTTGATCATTCAACTATTATGATCATTCAACTATTATGATCTCAATTGAATCTTAGACACATTTAACATAGTTTTTTTTCATTATAATATTGTTTTATTTAATTCTCTCACAATCATTAATTACGATAGAAATTACTTTACAATTGTTAGCTTCGGCCTTAAGTTGATTTGTACTATTGTGATTGCTATAGCATTTCGAGTAACATCAATCCCC
Source organism: Citrus medica (assembly GCA_002013955.2). Taxonomy (NCBI): domain Eukaryota; kingdom Viridiplantae; phylum Streptophyta; class Magnoliopsida; order Sapindales; family Rutaceae; genus Citrus; species Citrus medica. The sequence goes on along the minus strand of MKYO02030958.1, from coordinate 505,770 downwards.
GTGGAGACGATATTGAATACTCATCACTTTATTACTTGTTGTGTATACTTGCACATTGGCATTGGTAGCAATTGCTTATAAAAATAACCAACAAGTTTTTGGTGCCGTTGCCGGGAATTAATTGTTTATCTTTGAAGTGTGAAGTAAATCTTGATAGCGTAAAATTTGACCTAATTCATTCTATTTATTGGCAGATCAGTACGTGCATGTACAAAGGCAGATATGTGGTATTCCAATTCGATCCTGAGATTGAAAGGACTGTCAGGAGACTACGAAGAGAACAAAGGAATTCAAAAACTATTTCAAGCATGAATAATTTGCATGATGCGGGAAATTTGAATCCTCACGAGCCCTAACAACCAATCAACATTCAAGAAGAGTAGAATGAACATGCTAACGGGAGACAGCAAGGCAATAACAATATTATTTACATGGTTGATGACAGAGATAGAGCTATAAGAGATTATGCTGTGTTAACTTCTCAAGTTGTACACCCTGGGATCATCAGACCTGAAGTAGAAGCTACAAATTTTAAGTTGAAGCCAATGATGTTTCAAATGTTGCAAACAGTTGGTCAATTCAATGGATTGCCAAATGAAGATCCTCATCTCCATCTTAAATTGTTCTTGGAAGTAAGTGATGCTTTTAAGATTGGTGGAGCAACACAAATTGTCTTAAGGCTGAGGCTTTTTCCTTATTCCTTAAGAGATCGAGCAAAAGCATGGTTAAATTCGTTAGAATCTGATTCCATCACTACATGGAATGAATTGGTTGACAAATTCCTAATGAAATATTTCGCACCGACAAAAAATGTAAAGTTACGGAATGAGATTACTTCCTTCCATTAACTTGAAGATGAGAGTTTGTACGAGGCTTGGGAAAGATTCAAAGAATTATTCAAAAAGTGTCCTCATCATGGTATTGCTTGTTGCATTCAATTGGAAACTTTCTACAATGGGTTGAATCCGAGTACAAGGTTAATGGTGGATGCTTTAACAAATGGAGCCCTGTTATCCAAATCTTACACTGAAGCTTATGAAATTCTGGAGAGAATTGGCAATAATAATTATCAGTGGCCTTCAGCCAGGCAACCAGCAGCAAGAGGATCGATAGGGGTACATAACATAGATGCAATTACAGCCTTATCATCACAAGTATCCTCATTGACTAACATGCTAACGGCCATGACATCTATTCCCACAACAAGTAAAGCAAGTTGCTGAACTTTCTTGTGTATACTGTGGTGAAGAACATGACTTTGATAATTGTCCTGGAAATCCAGCTTCAGTAAACTATGTGGGTAATTTCAAATGACAACCTTAGAACAACCCATATTCAAAGACTTACAACCCTGGCTGAAAACAACACCCAAACTTCTCATAGAGCAGTCAAAATCGAAATGCTCCAGCATTAAATGGACAAAATAGAAACACAAAATCACCTGGTTTTCATCAGTAGAGTCAAGGGCAAAAGCATATCAGTCAAGATCCAATCACTTCCCTGGAAGCACTGATTAAGGAATTCATTACAAAGAATAAAGCAATTGTGCAGAGTCAAGCTGTATCTTTGAGAAACCTGGAAAACCAAATGGGACAACTTGCCACAGCAATGAGTAGTAGAACTCAAGGAAGCTTACCTAGCAACACAGAAGACCCTATGAGAGAGGGCAAAGAACACTGCAAAGTAATTAATTTGAGATCTGGAAAGAATGTTGATATCCCAGTTGATGTAACCAAAAATGGGATGGAATTCAATTCAGCACAAAAATCACCTCAAAATGGAAGCTTGTTACAACAACCTCCCCATCAAGACACTGGTTACATGGGCCAAGCTACAGCAAATGCAGAAGAAATTTAACCAGAACATGCTGAAAAAGAAGTTGCAACACCAGTAGCTACAACCTACACCAAACCAAACAAACAGAGTTTGATACCTCCTGAAGTTATCCAGCAGTTTAGACATCCACCACCTTTCCCACAAACGTTCAAATTCCTGGAAGTGCTGAAGCAATTACACATAAATATACCTTTTGTGGAAGCTTTGGAGCAAATGTCAAATTATGTGAAATTTCTAAAAGACATCTTGGCAAGAAAGAAAAGACTGGGAGAGTTTGAAACTATTGCTTTAACACAGGAAAGTATTCATATGCTCTAAAGTAAGATTCCTACAAAAGTAAAAGATCCATGAAGTTTTACAATACCATGCTCTTTAGGAACTAGGTATGCTGGAAGTGCACTTTGTGACTTGGGAGCTAGTATGAATTTGATGCCATTATCTGTATTTAAGCAGCTGGGAGTAGGGCAATGCAGACCAACAACAGTCACTCTGCAATTAGCTGACAAATCTTATGCATGCCCTGAAGGAAAAATAGATGATGTACTGGTGAAGGTTGATAAATTTATCTTCACAGTAGATTTCATTGTACTGGACTTTCAAGCTGATAAAGAGGTACCCATTATACTTGGAAGACCTTTTCTAGCAACTGAAAAAACTCTGATAGATGTACAGAAAGAGAACTCACCATGAGAGTAAATGATCAGCAAGTCGAATTTAATGTACTAGAGGCTATGAGGAACCCTAATGAAGTAGAAGATTGTAATTTTCTAAGTGTAGTGGATTTTGTTGTAGCAGATAGAATGGACATATGCTGCAGTAATGAACTCAACAAATTCACTACCTTTGAGGATATAGAACAGGAAGATGTTGCAGCAAATCAGATAGATTGGATGGGAGAAAAGCAACCTGATAGGCACAACAGGTTTATTGAGCATTTAAACCTTTCAGAGGGAAGTAAAAACAACTTTACCATCTATTGAATCACCTCCTAGTCTTGAGTTAAAACTGTTACCTTCACATTTGAAATATGGTTTATCTTGGTCAAAACAAAACACTCCCTGTAATCATTTCTTCTACTTTGGATGCAGGTCAAGAACAATGTCTAGTGAATTTACTTAAAAAATACAGAAGAGCAATTAGATGGACCATGACAGACATCAAGGGAATAAGCCTATCAATTTGCATGCATAAAATCCTATTAGAAGATTGCTTCAGCAATTCGGTGGAGCACCGAGAAGGTTGAACCCTATAATAAAAGAAGTGGTGAAGAAGGAAATCATCAAATGGTTGGATGCTGGAATCATATACCTAATATCATACAGTTCATGGGTGAGCCCAGTTCAATGTGTTCCAAAGAAGGGAAGGATAACAATAGTAGCTAATGAGAGGGATGAACTTATCCCTACAAGAACAGTGACTGGATGGAGATTATGTATGGATTACAGGAAGCTCAACAAAGCCACAAGGAAAGACCATTTCCCACTTCCATTCATAGATCAGATGTTGGACATTCTTAGATGGGTATTCAGGCTACAACCAGATTGCTATAATGCCAGAGGATTAGGAGAAGACTACATTTACTTGTCCTTATGGAACATTTGCCTTCAGAAGAATGCCTTTTTGGTTATGTAATGCTCTAGCAACTTTTTAGAGATGCATGATGTCTATTTTTTCTGATATGGTATAGTAGACTTTAGAAGTTTTCATGGATGACTTCTCAGTTTTTAGAGAAACATACAAAGATTATTTACACAACTTGGAACAAGTTTCTCAAAAGCTGTGAGATGACCAACTTAGTACTCAATTGAGAAAAGTGCCATTTCATGGTGCAAGAAGGAATAGTGTTGGGACATAAGGTATTCAAGAATGGCATTGAGGTAGACAAAGCCAAGATAGAGGTAATAAATAAACTACCATCTCCAACTTCAGTAAAAGGTATTAGGAGTTTCTTGGGTCATGCTGGATTTTACAGAAGATTTATTAAGGATTTTTCCAAGGTAGCTAAACCACTATGCTCATTGCTGGAACATGACAAACTTTTTCACTTTGACAAGGATTGCCTTTAAGCATTTAGAGAGTTAAAGGAAGCTCTAATCACTACTCTAGTGGTTATATCTCTAGACTGAAATTTTCCATTCAAACTGATGTGCGATGCTAGTGACCATTCTGTGGGAGAAGTATTAGGGCAAAGAAAAGATAAGGTCTTTCACTCCATATACTATGCAAGCAAAACTCTTACTCAAACTCAGATCAATTACACCACTACAGAGAACGAGTTGCTAGTTGTAGTATTTGCTTTTGACAAATTCAGAGCTTACTTAGTGGGTACTAAAGTGATTGTTTACACAGACCATACAACCATCAAATACTTAATCTCAAAGAAGGATGCCAAACCAAGATTAATTAGATGGTTCTTACCGCTTTAAGAATTTGATCTGGAAATTAAAGATAGAAAAGGGGATTGAGAATCAAGTGGCACACCACTTGTCACGGCTGGAAGTAAACACTAGTACATCGACAAGGAGGGACATCACTGACACATTTCCTGATGAACAGTTGTTGGCAATACAGCAAGCACAGATGCTGCAGCAGTCAGGACCCCCCTAGTATGCAGATTTTGCTAACTACTTAGTAAGTGTGATGCTACCACCTGAGCTGAAGTTTTAGGAGAAAAAGAAATTTCTTTATGATGTTAAAAGCTATCAGTAGCATGATTCACACTTATATAAGTTATGCTCAGATCAAGTAATACGAAGATGTGCTTCCGAAGGAGAAATACACCACATACTAGAGTCATGTCATGCTGCAGCATATGGAGGACATTTTGGTAGTCATAGAACAGCTACTAAAGTTCTGCAATCAGGTTATTACTGGCCCACTATTTTTAAAGGTGCTTATGAATTTGTTAAATGTTGTGACAGGTGCCAAAGGACATGGAACATAACTAAAAGACATGAAAGGTCATTGATTAACATTCTCGAAGTGGAAGTTTTTGATTTCTGGGGAATAGATTTTATGGACCTTTCCCACCATCCTTTGGGAACTTATACATCATTGTTGTTGTGGATCATGTCTCCAAGTGGGTAGAAGTATGGAGTCAGACACAAGGTAGTACCAGCATATCACCCACAATCTAATGGTCAAACTGAAGTGTCCAACAGAGAAATTAAAAAGATCTTAGAAAAAGTGGTGAACCCAACAAGGAAGGATTGGTCTTTACAGTTACATGATTCTCTATGGGCCTACAGAACAGCATACAAAACTCCACTCGGCATGTCTCCTTACTGAATTGTTTATGAAAAAGCTTGTCATTCGCCACTAGGGCTAAAGCACACTGGGAACTGAAGAAATTAAATTGGGACATTCATGCCGCAGCAGAGCAAAGAAAGCTTCAACTTTGTGAGCTTGATGAATTACGACTATTTTCATATGAAAATGCAAGAATCTATAAAGAGAGGACAAACACTAGCACGACAAGCATATTCAACACAGTCACTTCAGTCCTGGTGAATTAGTATTACTCCATAATACAAGACTAAAATTATTTCTGGGAAAGCTAAAATCACGATGCTCTGGCTCTTTTAAGTTGTTAAAATTTTATCCTTATGGAGCTGTTGATCTTCTTGATGAACAAACAGGTCAAGAATTTAAAGTTAATGGACACAGGGTTAAGCATTACATACACCCAGCGCCAGATTGTTCAAAGGATGTGTTTCTCCTTAAAGAACCCAGCTATTGAGCAATGACAGAAGGTCAGGCTAAAGGACCTTAAATCAAGCGCTCCATGGGAAGCAACCCATAGTAGAGGCAACCACCTAAAACCAAGTTTGATCTCCTTTGGTTTTGTTGACAGCTCTCCTTTTTTACTATTTTATTTTGTTCTTCCATTCTAGCTATTTAGTTTTATCCTTTCACATTATTGCATTCTTTACTTTTGCTATCATTTGATCTGTTTATTTTTAATTAATTTTAGAATTAATTTTAGTTTGTGGGAAATATGTGTAGAAACTGAATTTCATATTGACAAGTGAGGTTGTTTGGTGGCAGAGTGCAGAGTTGAGCCACGTGTCAAAGGGCTTTAGTGTGGAGTATGTAACCGTTGCTAGAGTAAGCGAATGGGTGCTGGAGCAACCAATTTTAACATTATAGTAAATTAAAAGACGGAGCCTCTCATTTACCATTGGAGATAGATCATGACAGATGGAAGCATGATTTGGATAGAAATTACGAAGAAAGAAAAAAATATTCGAAATTAATGCCTAAATTTCACTGGCTGATATTTTTAGGATATGCACATTAAATTTAAAATATTTTCTTCCCTCATTTATCTTTAGTTACCGTGTTTATCTTCAATTAAAGTTGACTATAAAAATGAGTCATTGTGCGTAGTGCTCTACGGGACTATTCTCTAGCTCTTTCGCAAAGTGCAACTCTCATAATTCTTAACCTCTTCTTCTCATTTTACTCTCAGGGACATTAGCTTCAGTTTGGTACTGCTACAGCAATGTCGAGATATAAGAAAACAGCCAACCGCCTCAAAGATCCGTCATGCTTCTAGAGTTACCACACCGAAGAAAAATATGAAGAATTCATAGAGCCGTGTAGAATTCTGGAAGAAAAAGGGTTTCAATTTCCAGAACGACTCACTGGAAATGTTCAAACAATACACAATGCTGCAGCAAAGCGTGGATGGTTAAAGTTTTGCAACCACCCTTGATATCATGTGCTACCAGTAGTCAAAGAATTTTATGCCAATTTGGTAAGCCCGAATCAACACAATATTTGGGTAAGAAATACACTTGTTCTATTAGACTCCCGCATTATAAATGCTTTTTATAATTTATCTGCTAAAATTAATTGTGAGTATGCCAAGTTACTTGGTAAATTGACCCCGAAAAAATTGAACACCATTTTCGCAACTCTTACAATCGAAGGGGCATCGTGGGTTAACAAGGAAGGGCATGTAGTTAATAGGATAAATTTGAAACCTATTGCGAAGGTGTAAGTAAAATTTCTGAAATCTAGGCTTATGCCAACTACTCACACTACTACGATTTCACAAGAGAGGTTGGTCTTGTTATATGTCATTATTCGAGGGCTTCCCATAGATGTGGGTAGCATCTTCGTAACAGAAATCCGAGATTGTGCAGTTAAGACTCACAGGACTGCTGTCTTGCTATTTCCTTCACTCATCACCAGCATTTGTGTAGTTTCTGTTGTTCGTCTAGACGCAAGAGATGACCATATCAGGAATGATGGAGCCTTTACGGCACGTACCATTGAGAGAGTTGCTGAAGAGAGTGCTGGAACAACAACTGAACCAGCTGTTGTAACAGGAGCAAGACGAGCCATTGGTTTAGAACAGACAATCCAGGCACTCAGCACAAGTATAACTCAATGTGCTGAAGCTCAACAGAGGGAAAATGATCGGTTTTGGAGTTATCTATAACACCTGGACAACCAACTACAATAATTCGCTCTGTACATGAAACGCACTCACCGAAACTTCCCTGATTCATTGCTCTAGTAGTACAATTTTGTCCCCAATGCCACAAGAGCTCCAGCAAAAGCTAGTGAAGAAGCCACTGCCATAGATGAACCAGAAGAAGAAGATGCGGCCGAACCAAAAGCAGAGATAGAATCAAAAGATGCGGATCCATCTGATCAACCTAAGGAACAAGGTGACAAGTCTAAGACTGATAGCTCACCCACAGAGGCAGATGACAACTCTGAGAAAGAACGTGAGAAACCTTCCATCCCCACTCAGTCCAAGACTAGAAAAAGGCACATTATTCAAGAAGAGAAGAATGCAGACCTTGAAGAGGAACCATCCATTTCAGTCCTTGCGGGAAAGGGTAAGGGCAAGGGTAAATAAAAAATGGCAACACCTCCAGCCTCTGAAGATGCAATGAGCAAGTTGATGCAGAGCTGGCTGCTGCAACAACCAGAGTTACGCCCACACTTGTAGAAGCCAAGCAGCTACTTGATATCATCGCTGCAACACAGCTGAAGGCCAGGCAACTGATGCAGCAACTCAAATTCCTCAGCACCAAACTCCTAGCCAGCCTGTTCATGCCAGTCCGTGGTAATCTAGCAAAAGAAAAGGCAGTACATCTTAAGGCACTGCTACAGCAACCTCGCCACAACTAAAACAGACTAAATTAGTGGCAAGCACGCCAGCTACCCCAGCCACAACTCCTCTCACTAGCCTCGAGAAGAAAAAGATAAAGACATTGCCAGCTACTTCCCCACAAGCTTCCCCAAAGGATAAGTTGCGCAGTGCATCCAAGAAGCATTGATAGCATCTCATCATGTGCCATAGTCCCCACCACAAGGGAGTACTCTTTCCTTGCTAGTTCATTTTTCTTTTTTTTTAAAAAAAACCCCCAATTTTTCTTTCTTTATGTTTTTCAATTTGTATGGTATTTGCTAAGGTCTTCCATATCCTTGTCAACTCGTGTGCCTTTGTTCTGTATGCTTGTGAGGACATAGCAATTCTCAAGTTTATGGGGATTGTGTTTCCGAATGCATATGTTTATGTTTGTGTTGCGTGAAGCTCTGCTATCTAATATTTGTGTATGGATTTGAAAACCTAATGAAGATAAATTGAGTGTTATTTAGTATTTATGAGAATGCTAAGTAGAAATAGTTATAGATGGAAGTGAAATTCTGTCCCGACACTTTGACTTTGGTTGAATTGTATGAGACTGCTAGAGCAGAGCCAAAGAATAGACAAGATCTTAAGTTTTGGGGGAAAAACAAGTTTGATTAACTGTGATATCTATGAAATAAACTCTGTTCCAATGTCTCAAGTTGCTGAGTAACCAGATCTGAGTATGTACCCCATATGCATAATTGTGTTCAAAGGTAGCAAGAGTTATTAGCAGTGCTGCAGCACATAAAAAAAGAAGAGAGAAAAAGAAGTCCTCTATCTAAGGCATTGAGTAGCTAGGTCTATTAATGAGCCCCATGTTTAGCCTTGAGTAAAAGATACCTCTAGATAAGATTATATTACAGATATTGCTGTAGCAACTCTGATCTGGGTATGGTTTGAGTAATTGAGTGTCATCATTACAATTGATTGATATTCACATGAAAGATAAATGTTACAGTGAGGAGGTTGAATACTCCCCAGTTTATTAATCCTAAAATCATCAAAGTTTGAGTATGAGAAATTTATGCTACCCCATTTATGAATGAAGTGTTATTGCTGCTAAAATTTATGCAGTCCCTTGGTGATATTATAGCATCTCTGGAATTCAATCAAAGGAACACACACACACTATGGACAGAAAGAAGCTTAAGTCTAAAACTGATTTACTATGGTCATTTTGCATGATTAGGATTGTGATATGAAGGTGTAAGAATCCTTGCAAATTTGATAAAAGAGCTAAAGTTGTGTGCATGATCGTTTGCTTGAAGTGTTAGTATGTGTCATTACTTGAGGGCAAGTAATGGTTTAAATTTGAGGGTGTGATAACTCTAGGAAATAAGAGTTATTACATCATTTCTAGGCTTAAATCAAGGCCACTTAGAGATCAAAGAAGATGTTTTTATTACATTTTGGTTATACTTTGCATAAACATTCATTTTAGTTGAGTCTTAATAAGTTTTGCTTAAATCAAAGTAATTTGTGCTAAAATCTGGTGCATAATTATAGGTTTTCAGAAAGTCTTGATTCACGAGGGGATGTTAAGGCATTAGGCGAGCAAGAGGAGGAAAGAAGACATCCATAAAAGAAGTAAAGCACAATCGGGAATAGTGCAGTGTGGTTGCGGATGTTAGAGCAACCAGTGCTGTAGCAATCTGGGAACAATGTGAGAGAAAACTTAGGCGTGGGTTAACTACAGAATCACAATCTGTATGTTCCTAATTTAACGCATACACGCTCATGGGCTTTTGTTTACCTTAATTTGTAATATAAAAGGGAGGCGTGCACGACATAGAATGGCGGAAGGGAATTATCATTAGAATAATTACAAAGGAAAGAAGAAGAAGATCATAATTGGAGAGTGCTGTTTCGGCAACATTGAAGAATCGTGCAGAATTACTTGGATTTGTCTTTTACCGTGCTCAACTTATATTTATCTTATTTCTTTAATTGTTTAATGTATCCCTTGATTAATATATTTATGTTTATTTTTCTAATTCAGAATATAAACTAGATTTACTTGTAGGGGAGTGACAAATAAACCATTGGGTTCTTGACTGTTCTTATAAGTTTTTATGACATTGTTGTAGCATTTTACTCTAGTAGTTTGTATGAATATAACTGTTATTTCGGTTGACCACCAATTTAATAGTTTCAGTTAAGATAGAGCAATAAAAGGGCATGTCTTAGCGGATATTATTAGGGCATTACTTGATCTTAAGTTGAGTTTCCTGGATTAAGTTATTTTGAATCGCATAAGGGCAATACTTGAAGTTAGGATTTGTGACACACTAGATATAAGTGTTCACCTTGTGGGTTGGAGAGACTAAAGATCATAATGTCATGCCATAAGTAGATTAACAACTGGTCATTGTTAATAGATTTAAGGGTATGAGACTTCCAATATGCGATAGCTGAGGATGCAAATTTATTCTGCCCAGTACTGCAGCACTTGCCGTAACAACTGGTGCTAAATTGATGAACAAAACAGTCATCCCCGTAAGGAAAATTTGATCATTCAACTACTATGATCTCAATTGAATCTTAGACACATTTAACATAGTTTATTTCATTACCGTATTATTTTATTTAATTCTCTCACAATAATTAAATTACGATAGAAATTACTTTACAAGTGTTAGCTTCGGCCTTAAGTTAATTTGCACTATTGTGATTGCTATAGCATTTCGAGTAACATCAATCCATATGGAGACGATCTTGAATACTCATCACTTTATTACTTGTTGTGTATACTTGCACATTGGCATTGGTAGCCAACAGGTACCTCTGATGAAGTCTCCATAAGGTACCCCCGATACCGATGCTTGTGTTTCTGCTACTTTTAGCACTTTTGTTGATCCCCTTATCCTAAGAGATGAATGTGAAGATAATCATCCTACTGTGTAACCCTGTTCGGCATTACTGACAAGGTGCATGGGGTACCTTGATAACTCTATGAAATGAGAGTTATCATGACACTTTTAGACTTAAATTAATATTACTTAGAGAGTAAATGATATGTTTTCATTACTTTTTTGTTACATTTTACATAAATAATCATTTTAGTCAATCTTAATAAGTTTTACTCGATTTAAAGTAATTTGTGCTCAAATTGTGTGCATAATTGTAGGTTTCCAGTAGCTTATAATTCATGGAAGGAATGCTACGCAATAGGCTTGCAAAAATAAGGAAAGAACATGGCTACAAAAGAGTTAAAACAAATCTGGAACAATGCAGTTGCTGTAGATATTGTTGTAGCAACCATTGCTATAGCCGTTGCTGTAGCAATCCTGGAACAACGACAAAGAAAATTCTGCGCAGGATAACTACAGAATTGCGATCTACAGTTTCCTAATCTGACTTATGCATGCCTTAGCCTTCCGTTTACCCTAATTTTCAACTATAAAAGAAGCACACATCATAAGAATAGAGGAGAGCCGTCACCCAAGGAGAAAAACACAAAGAAACAAAAGAAAAACAAGATTCAAGAGAGAGATTAAGGGCTGCACAAGAGGAGAATTTGCATAAATCAATTGGGAGCTCAATCCTTCTTATTTTTCTCTTGTTTTCTCATTTTCTATTCATTTATGGGGATATGTTTCATGACTGAAACTTTGTTCTTTATTTTTCTTTTATAAACCATGAACTAAATTTATTTGTGGTTAAGTGATAAACAATCTTGATGGTTTTTCGACTGAATATATGTGTTGCTGCATGTTTGTTGTAGCAGTTTGTTTTGAGAGTATTTATTTTATTTATTATTTTGGTTGATCACCCATTTAATGATACAAGTTAGGAGAGAGCAGCAAAATGGCCTATGTTAGTGGAACATATCAGAATAATATTTGATCTTAAATTGAGTTTCCCGGATTGAGTTTTACTTGAGTCCCAAAAGGGCCATGCTTGATTTAAGATTAGTGATGAACTAGACATAGGGATTCACCTTGTAGGGTAAATAGAACCTAAGCCTGTAATGTTATATCTTATGTTGGCATAACAATTGATCATTGTTAGGTTGCATATAGATATAAGATATCCAACATGCGACGGCTGAGGATACATAAGGATTCTACCCAGTACTGTAGCCGATGCTGCAGCAACCAAGCCAAACATTAGAAAAATAGTCAATACCATTAAGAGAGTTTATTCACTCAACTACTATATGCTCCCATTAGTTTTATCCTTGAGCTTGACGTGATAGTTTACTTTGTTGCATTTATTTATTGTGTTTTATTTTAACTAGTACATTAGTTTCATTAATTGTTTATTTTATTATAGCACAAAATCTGCACTGTTAAGATTGTTGTAGCAAATCTGATAACATCAATCCATGTAGAGTCGATCTTGAATACTGTTGAGTGTTAGAAAATGTATATTTATAAAGGAGAAAACCGTCATTTTACATTTCAAGTCTTATTAACAACCCTTACTTTTATGTATTTAACCTTCTTGTGATTTAATTACATGTGTTTTATTTTAATTAAGTATTTTATGTATTTTAGGGGCATTATAGTCATTTTATAATAAAGGAGAGATCAGACGGCAAAACCGACATCACTTTTGAACTCAGGACGGTCGAAAACCTTAGGAGGAGTATAAAAGGAAAAATGGCACTATTCACATGTACGGTACTATTCACGTGTACAATACTGTATATGTTACTGTTCACGACACTGTTCACATAGACGGATGATGACGTGGCATTGACCGATGATGTGGCATTGACTGATGAGGTGTCACGATCCTGTTGGGCTAAAATTCTTATGTACTGTTGATGGTGACGTGGCAGCATATCAGTGGATGAAAAATCTCGCGTACGGTACATGCATCACACAGGATTATTGTCAACCAAACCGCGTTACTGTTCATCCGGGTCAAACCGTGTTACTGTTCATCCGCGTGGTCAAACCGTGGACTGTTGACTGATGACGTGGCGCAATCCTGAGCGTCCAAACTGTTTTTAATCCGATGGCAATGATTTACTCCATGTATCTATAAAAAAGGGGCCCCCCCTAATTTGATATCTCTGAATCCATTTTTGGGATCCATTTTCTGTAATTTCTTCTCCATCTTGTATTTTCTTCGTATTTTAATAAATTCCCATTTTGCCCCTAGTTCAATTATGAGTGGCTAATTTTCTTTCAAGCTTGGGTTGAAGGTGAAGTCTCAACATGTGTCATGGGCTTAATTTGGTAAATTTATTTTCTCTTCCCCTCTAGTTTTTGTGGATGTTTTGACTTCTCGTCGACAAATAATAATAATCTTGTCTAGATACCGCCTTGGTTACACCGGCTCTCTAGTATAAGGTTATTATTATTTGGCACGATAA
>MKYO02030958.1:449018-484690 GCA_002013955.2 Citrus medica | reverse complement strand
TATTTAGCCCATGATGCATGTTGATACGGATCCAGATACCCAAGTACGTCAAATTAATAGATTTATACTTTAATTTCTTCTCGCCATTTCAATTCCAATTTTTAGGATAATTTGAATCACTTCCACTACAAATCCAACCACCCATTTACAAAATTAATTCTATCCACAATTAAAATCCACCTCCTCGTGGGATCGACACTCGTCACCATTGATCTATACTACAATAGATTCGTGCGCTTGCGAGTTCATTAAAATTTGCACAACAAATACTCATCATTTTATTACTTGCTGTGTACACTTGCACATTAACACCAATAGCATTAGTATTTATTCACCAAGTTTTTGGCGCCGTTGCCGGGGATTGATTGTTAATTGTGAAATTAGTTTTAACGGTGCTAATTTTTTATTTTATTTTAATTGTTTATTTTGTTGACATAGGTGATCTAGCAACCCTTGCATGCGCAAATATAAATCTATTGACTTCCAGTTTGCTCCAGAAATTGAAAGAACTGCAAGGAGATTGAGAAGACAGTATCGGGAATTACAAGTTGCTGTAGCAATGGATGATTTGCAAGATTTGAGAAACTTGAACCGTAGAGAGAGGATACAACCAGTCATTGTACATGAAGGTCTGAATGGACAATGTGTTCAAAGGCAACCAAGGAACAACAACATTATTCACATGGCGAACGATAGAGATAGAGCCATTCGAGATTACGCAGTGTGGACTCCTCAAGCCATACATCCGAGAATAGTTAGACCCAACGTTCAAGCTGACAATTTTGAACTCAAAATCGTGATGTTTCTGATGCTTCAAACAGTGGGGTAATTTAATGGTTTGCCATTCGAAGATCCTCATTTACACCTTAAGTTATTTTTGGAAGTAAGTGATGCTTTCAAGATTGCTGGAGCATCACAGGAAGCATTGAGACTCAGAATTTTTGCGTTTTCTTTAAGAGATCGAGCAAGAGCATGGTTGAATTCTCTACCACCAGATTCTATCACTACATGGAATGATTTGGCTGACAAATTTTTAATGAAATACTTCCCGCCAACCAAGAATGCAAAGTTGAGAAACAAGATCACATATTTCCATCAACTTGAAATGAGAGCTTGTGTGACACATGGGAGAGATTTAAGGAGTTACTCAGAAAATGTCCTCATCATGATATTCCTTGCTGCATACAGTTGGAAACTTTCTATAATGATCTCAACCCAAGCACTAGATTGATGGTGGACGCTTCAGTAAATAGAAGTTTGTTATCTAAGTCTTACAATGAGGCTTATGAAATTTTAGAGCAGATTGCTAACAACAATTATCAGTGGCCATCAACCAGACAAGCTGCAGCAAGAGGAACAGCAGGAGTTCATAACGTAGATGTCTTGACAACATTGTCAACCCAAGTAACTTCATTAACAAGGATGGTAAAGGCTATGACTACTGCTCCAGCAACCGTTAACCAAATTTCTGATATGTCTTGCATTTATTGTGGAGAAGGACATTTATTTGACAATTGTCTTGGTAATCCAGCTTCGGTTAACTATATGGGCAACTTTAATAGACAGAACCAGGACAATCCATATTCAAACACTTACAACCCTAGATGGAGACAACACTCGAACTTTTCATGGAGTTATCAGAACCAGACTGCTGCAGCACCTAGTGAACAGAACAGACCTGATCAACTACTTGGATTTTATCAGCAAAATCAAGAGCAAAGAATCATCAACAATGATCAACTCAGCTCCCTTGAAGGTTTGATTAAGGATTATATTGTGAGGAATGAAGCTGTTGTCCAAAGTCATACTGTATCGTTAAGAAACTTGGAAAATCAAATTGGACAGCTTGCTGCAGCATTGAGTAACAGACCTCAAGGTAGTTTACCTAGTAATATAGAAGACCCAAGAAAAGAAGGGAAAGAGCACTGCAAAGTAATTAACTTGAGATCTGGAAAGGATGTTCATAGTCCCGTTGGGGTACCAAAAAGAAGAGCTGAGCCCACTTCAATCCAGAAAGAAACTCAACTTAAAAAAGAGTCACAATCCTCCACTTTACAGCACACTGGTGAGAGCAGTCAAGCTGCAACATTTGCTGAAAATGATGATCTAACACCTGTGGATAACGAGGTTGTAGCACTAACCCAGAACATGGCAAAAGAGAAGCAATCTGCACAACCTGCTGCAGCACAACAGTTTAGGCACCCACCACCCTTCCCTCAAAGATTTCAAAAGCAGCAATAGGATAAGCAGTTCAGCAAAATCTTGGGAGTGCTGAAACAACTACAGATCAATATCCCTTTTGTGGAAGCTCTAGAGCAAATGCCAAATTATGCAAAAATTTTGAAGGATATCTTGACAAAGAAAAAAAGACTTGGAGAGTTTGAAACAGTTGCTCTAACACAAGAGTGCAGTCGAATGCCTCAGAGTAAGATACCACAGAAGATGAAGGATCCAGGAAGCTTTATAATCCTATGCTCAATAGGCACTGAATACAGTGGCAAAGCACTTTGTGATATGGGGGTTAGCATCAATCTCATGCCTTTATCAATGTTTAAGCAATTGGGAGTTGGTGAATGTAGACCAACAACAATGACTCTATAACTTGTTGACTGATCTCATGCCTATCCAGAAGGGAAGATTGAAGATGTGTTGGTGAATGTGGACAAATTTATTTTTCCGGTGGATTTCATTGTGCTGACTTTGAGGCAGACAAAGAAGTGCCAATTATTCTAGGAAGACCTTTCTTAGCCACATGAGAGACTTTAATTGATGTTCAAAAAGGAGAATTAACCATGAGGGTAAATAACCAGCAAGTTACATTCAATGTGTCGGATGCCATGAAGAGTCCAAATGAGATTGAAGATTGTAATTTTATCAGTGTTGTCGACTTTGTTGTAGCAGAGAGATTACATAGTTACTGCAGTAAAGAAGAAATCAATGCTGTAATGTTTGAAGAACTTAATGATGCAGATCGTGGAGCAACAAACATAGTATGGTCAGGAGAGAAGCAACCCTTCAGAATTGATGAGCAAATCCAACAAAGGGAACTCACTCCATACCAACAAGAATTCAAGGTTAATAGGCTGAAAGTGAAGCACTATATGAGAGATGATGTGAACAACCTAAAGACATATATGTTCTTAAAGGATCCAGGTTGAGGAAACAACAAAGGTCAGGTTGAAAGACCTAAAATCAAGCGCTAATTGGGAGGCAACCTAATAAGGGAAGTTGTTTCAAGTTTTTAAGGCATTTAATTTAGCTTTTAAATTATTTAATTTGTCTTTTTGTTATTTTAAGTGTGCATCTAATTTTTTGTCTTTGTGTTAAATTACAGCAACTAAAAAAACAAAAAAACAAAACAAATATGGAAAAAAAACATGAGGGAATTGCTGCAGCATCACTTACAGCATGATGTAATAGAAGATTCTCAAACAACATAGGCATTTTTGCTTTTGCAGCAGCAAATGGATTGATCAGATTTTATGATAAGGAGCGTTTGAGAAGTGGATCAATAAAGAAGTGAACCTTTACAGCCTGTGTTGCAGCAGTGATTCTAGCAACAGGGGAGTACTCCTTACTCGCTAGTTTATTTTACTTCTTTCTGCAAAACTTTTTTTCATTTAGTTTTAATTTTCTAACTCATTCTACATGTCCTTTTATTTAGTGTATGCATGTCCGGTTTTGTTTTGTGTGCTTGTGAGGACACATCACCACTCAAGTTTGGGGGGTTGTGTTTATGAGTGCATGTGTTTGTGCTTGTGTTGTGTGTTGTGTGAAGCTCTGTTATCTAATATTTGTGTATAGATTTAAAAACCTAATGAAGATAAATTCAGTGTTATTCAGTAGTTATGAGAATGCCAAGTAGAGATAGTTATAGATGGAGGTTGAAATTCTGTCCCGACATTTAGACTTTGATTGAGTTTTATGAGAATGCTGTAATAGAGCCAGGAAAACCAAAAACAAAGTAGAAAATATCTCAAGTTTGGGGGAAAATTTTTGTTGAATTGTGCTTGTTATGAAATAAATTTTGCTCCAATGGCTTAAGTTGCTGAGTAACCAAGGTTGAGTATTTACCCCATATGCAGACTTGAGTCCAAAGGCAACAAGAGTTATGAGTAGTGCTGCAGCAATTATATATTGAAAAAAAAGAAGTAAAAAAAAAGTGATTAAGGAATGAAAAATAAAGAGGTCCGCTGCTTAGGATACTGAGTAACCTGGTCTATTCATTAGCCCCATGTTCAGCCTTGAATCATAGGCGTCCAAAGGTATGACCTAGATATACCATCCTGGATGTGTTGCTGCAGCAACTTTGACATGTACTTTGAGTGAGTAATTGGGTGTTGTCACTACAAGTGATAGGCATTCACATGAAAGCTCAATGTTGCATTAAAGGGTTTAACTGGAAAAAAAATTATAGCACAATTTGAATATAATTGTGAGTTCTGCTCCCCCATATGTGAATATATTTGTGTTCTACCTTTGAATTATATATGTCTGTGTAATGTTGTAGCACCTTTAGAATTTGATCAAAGTGGCACACACACACTTTGGACAGAATAAGACCTAAGTCTAGACCTGAACTGCTATGGCTATTTTTTATGATTAATAGTGTGATCTGAGTGTGGAAGAATCCTTGCAAATTTGATGATAGAGCTAAGTTATTTGTTACATGATTGTGTGATTGAAGTGCGAATGTTGTTGTCATTACTTGACGACAAGTAATGGTTTAAGTTTGGGGTTGTGATAACTCTATGAAATGAGAGTTATCATGACATTTTTAAACTTAGATTAATATTACCTAGAGAGTAAATTATGTGCTTTCATTGCATTTTTGTTACATTTTGCATAAATAATCATTTTAGTCAATCTTAATAAGTTTTGCTCGTTTAAAGTAATTTGTGCTCAAATTGTGTGCATAATTGTAGGTTTCCAGAAACTTATAATTCATGGAAGGAATGCTATGCAATAGACTTGCAAAAATAAGGAAAGAACAAGGCTACAAAAGAGTTGAAACAAATCTGGAACAGTGCAGTTGTTGTAGATATTGTTGTAGCAACCATTGCTGTAGCCGTTGCTGTAGCAATCCTGGAACAACGACAGAGAAAATTATAGGCGGGATAACTATAGAATTGCGATCTACAGTTTCCTAATCTGACTTATGCGCGCCCTAGCCTTCCATTTACCTTAATTTTCAACTATAAAAGAAGTACACATCATAAGAATAGAGGAGAGCCGTCACCCAAGGAGAAAAACACAAAGAAACAAAAGAAAAACAAGATTCAAGAGAGAGATTAAGGGCTGCACAAGAGGAGAATTTGCAGAAATCAATTGGGAGTTCAATCATTCTTATTCTTCTATTGTTTTCTCATTTTCTATTTATTTATGGGGATGTGTTTCATGACTGAAACTTTGTTCTTTATTTTTCTTTTATAAACCATAAACTAAATTTATTTGTGGTTGAGTGATAAACAATCTTGATGATTTATTGACTGAATATATGTGTTGTTGCATGTTTGCTGTAACAGTTTGTTTTGATAATGTTTATTTTATTCATTATTTCAGTTGATCACCCATTTAATGATACAAGTTAGGAGAGAGCAGCAAAATGGCCTATCTTAGTGGAACATATCAGAACAATACTTGATCTTAAATTGAGTTTCTCGGATTGAGTTTTACTTGAGTCCCAAAAGGGCCATGCTTGATTTAAGATTAGTGATGAACTAGACATAGGGATTCACCTTGTAGGGTAAATAGAACCTAAGCGTGTAATGCTATATCTTATGTTGGCATAACAATTTATCACTATTAGGTTGCATATAGATATAAGATATCCAACATGCGACGACTGAGGATACATAAGGATTCTGCCCAGTGCTGTTGCAGATGCTGCAGCAACCGAGCCAAACATTAGAAAAATAGTCAATACCATTAAGAGAGTTTATTCACTCAACTACTATATACTCCCATTAGTTTTATACTTGAGCTTGACGTGATAGTTTACTTTGTTGCATTTATTTTTTGCGTTTTTATTTTAATTAGTACATTAGTTTCATTGATTGTTTATTTTATTTTAGCACAAAATTTGCATTGTTAAGATTGTTGTAGCAAATCTAATAACACCAATCCATGTAGAGACGATCTTGAATACACATCACTTTATTACTTGTTGTGTACACTTGCACATTGACACCAATAGCATTAGTATTTATACACCAACATACCTCAGGTACCCTTAAGCTGGATATTCACTGAGCTATATGTTACTTCATGCCGGAATAACCCAATTTCATCAAACATATGGTGATTTCTCCAGATATGCTTGCTGCATATCTCAAGTTTTCTTAGGGTTCCTCTTGATGTACATGAGGAACGACTGTCTGTCGTAGGGTACCCCATGTACTATGGGTACCCTTAATCTTATCTCATAAGTATATGGCGATTTACTTAGATATGCTTGTTGCAAATCTCAATAAAAATCATGACGAATCCTTTTGTGAGATGGTCGAAAACCTCATGAGCCGCCATTCGATCTAAATCAAATACGTAACAAAAATAGTCATAAAGGTGGCTGCTCGCCTACCCTTATGCGAGATGATTGAAAACCTCATGATCCGTTATTCGCTTGTAATTAATTAGACAACATAGATTGAGATAAAAGTAGCTCTTCGCCTACTGTTATGCGAGATGGTCGAAAATCTCATGATCCACCATTTGCATGGAATCAAATAAACAACATAGATTGAGATAAAGGTAGCTGCTCGCCTACCTTTATGTGAGATGGTCGAAAACCTCATGATTCACTGTTCACGTGGAATCAAATAGACAATATAGATGAAGATGAAGGTGACTGCTCGCCTACCTTTATGCGAGATGGTCGAAACCTCATGATCCATCATTCGCTCAGAATCAAATATGGCGAACAAATAATGATGAAAGGCGGCTACTAGCGTGCCCTTTTGCTGGGTCTGATGTTGAATAGGTCATCATGATCGGGGTAGGCCAGGTAGTTTGGCTACCTTAGAATAAAGTGATCTCTGGATACTATCTTGCGCCATAATAAACAATACTCAACAATATATATGAAGTTAGTTTAATGGTGAACATATTCTTATAACATTTTAAACTATTCATCCATGCCAAATAATCAAAAGACAAATAAGAGCATACGTCACCAAATTTTGTAAAGCAAATGCATTCATAGAGAATGGAGATATGAATCATTATATGACACTATTTTGTTATCCTTAGGAGAATATGAGGGATCCCGGGATCATTTGTTATTGTCAGTAAAGACTTAGGAAAAAGATTTATAAACAGCGAATGAAAGTTTTTCATGACAAACACATTTTGAGAAAAGCCTTTACACCAGGTCAGAAAGTACTTTTATATAATTCCCGATTGCATCTCTTTCCAGGTAAGTTACGTTCTCGATGGTCTGGTCCTTTTATAGTTCGTACTATCTTCCCTTATGGAGCAATTGAGATTGAAAATCCTAAAAATGGTGATTTATTTAAGGTCAATGGTCAAAGATTAAAACCATTTTTAGAGTTAAGAACACCAAAAGTTGAGGAGATACTTTTAGATGATCCTGTTTATCAGGATTAATTAATTCCATCTTTGCACTCTTATTTTATTTTAATAGTAGGTTTTCTTTTCATAGTAGGTTTTCTTTTCTTTGTTTGTTTTTTCTTTTCTAGTATTTTTTTCTAATGTTTTCTTTTCATTTGGCATTTTCTTTTAAGCTTTCCCAGCCTATCCAGGTGTGTTCTCTCCAATTTTATTATTATTATTATTATTTTCTTTTCATTTGCTTGCATGCATATCTTTTGTTTGTCAAACATTGAGGACAATGTTCCAAATAAGTTTGGGGGTAGGAATAGTGTGTGCTTTGTTTGTTTTAAAAAAAAACCAAAAAAAAATTTGTTGTTTTTTTGTTTTTATATGAAAAGCCAATGATAAGAATTTGATTGAAATCAGGAATGGTTCTCATATGCATCATTCCTGATTTCTTCAAGTCTGCTAGTTGTAATCTTCTCTTGAAACCAGCCTGCTGCATGTCAAAATTGAATTTCTTGATAGCCCAATATGCACGATGCTCCAACTCTACGGCAGATGACATGCTTTTCCATACACAAGTCGATAAGGTGACATCCCAATTGGTGTTTTAAAGGCAGTCCTATACGCCCACAATGCATCGTCAAGTCTCAAAGACCAATCCTTCCTATCTGGCCTAACTGTTTTCTCTAGAATCTGCTTGATCTCTCTATTAGAAATCTCTTCTTGGCCACTAGTTTGAGGATGGTATGGGGTGGCAACCTTATGAGTAATGGAATATTTGTTCAAAAGAATTTTGAAAGGTTTATTGCAAAAATGGGTACCGCCATCACTAATGATTGTTCTAGGAAAACCAAAACGAGATAAAATATTACTCTTCAAGAATTTCACTACAACCCTATGATCATTGGTTTTGCATGGAATAGCTTCAACCCACTTCAACACATAGTCTACTGCAACCAATATATACTGATAACCAAAAGATAGAGGAAAAGGTCCTATGAAATCAATACCCCATGCATCGAAGATCTCAACCACAAGAATAGGATTGAGTGGCATCATGTTCCTCTTTGAAATGCTACCCATACGTTGGCACCTATCACACAAAGAACAGAAAACATAAGCGTCATGAAAAAGAGTGGGCCAATAAAAACCACACTGTAAAATTTTTGTTGCTGTCTTTTTAGCACTAAAGTGGCCTCCACAAGCTTGTTCATGGCAAAATGAGATAACACTTTGAATTTCATTATCGGGAACACATCGCCTAATAATCTGATCAGCACAATATTTAAATAAATAGGGATCATCCCAAAAGAAGTCCTTCACTTTAGATAAGAACTTTGTTCTATCTTGCTTAGTCCAGTGCTCTGGGATTTGACCTGTAGCAAGGTAATTAACTATATCAGCAAACCATGGTGCCACATTTACACTCATAAGTTGCTCATCTGGGAAAGACTCATTCAAAGGTAAAGATTCTGGAATAAATTTAAGATCAAGACGAGATAAATGATCTGCCACAACATTTTCAGAACCTTTTTTATCTCTAAATTCAATGTCAAATTCTTGTAAAAGCAACACCCAACGAATCAATCTTGCCTTAGCATCTTTCTTAGTAAGCAAATATTTTAAAGCAGCATGATCAGTAAAAATAATCACTTTACAACCTATAAGATAAGATCTGAATTTATCAAGTGCAAACACTACAGCTAGCATTTCTTTTTCTGTAGTTGAATAGTTCAACTGTGCATCATTGAGTGTCCTACTAGCATAATAAATCACATAAGGCACACGATCTAATCTTTGTCCTAAAACTGCTCCTATAACATAATCAGATGTATCACACATAATTTCAAAAGGCAATTTCCAATTAGGTGGCTGAATGATAGGTGAAGAAGTCAACAATTTCTTAAGCTTTGCAAAAGCATCAAGACAAGATTCATCAAAGATAAAAGGTGCATCCTTAACAAGTAAATTGCATAAGGGTCTAGTAATTTTACTAAAATCTTTAATGAATCTTCTATAAAAACCAGCATGTCCAAGGAAAGATCTTACTTCTTTTACGAATTTAGGATGTGGAAGATTAGAAATTAAATCCACCTTAGCTTTGTCGACTTCTATACCTTTCCTGGAAATTATATGACCAAGAATAATACCTTATTTTACCATGAAGTGACACTTTTCCCAATTTAGAACCAAGTTCTTTTCTTACATCTCTACAAAACTAATGTTAGATGCTGCAAACATTCATCAAAAGAATCTCCATAAACAGAAAAATCATCCATGAATACTTCAAGAAATCTCTCAACCATATCAGAAAAAATGCTAAGCATACATCTTTGAAAAGTAGCAGGTGCATTGCATAAACCAAATGGCATTCTCCTATATGCAAAAGTTCCAAATGGACAAGTAAAAGTAGTTTTTTCCTGATCCTCTGGAGCTATAGGGATCTGATTATAACCTGAATATCCATCTAGAAAACAATAAAAATCATGACCTGCAAGTCTATCAAGCATTTGATCAATAAATGGAAGAGGAAAATGATCTTTTCTTGTGAATGAATTCAATTTTCTATAATCAATGCAAACACGCCAACCTGTAGTTACTCTAGTGGGAATTAATTCATTATTAGCATTAGTAACTACTGTAACACCAGATTTCTTAGGAACAACTTGCACAGGGCTAACCCAAGAGCTATCTGAAATAGGATAAATAATTCCTGCATCTAATAATTTGATTACTTCAGCTCTTACCACTTCTTTCATGTTAGGATTTAGCCTACGTTGCATCTCCCTAATAGGTTTAGCATTTTCTTCAAGATGAATATGATGCATACAATCTACTGGATTAATACCTTTAATATCAGCGATGATCCATCCTATTGCCTCCTTATGCTCTTTTAGAATACCTAACAACTTACCTTTTTGCTCAAGATCGAGGGAAGAAGAAATAATAATAGGTAGAGTGTCAGATTCTCTTAAGAATGCATATTCCATAGTGTCGGGCAGTGTTTTGAGTTCCAATTTTGGTGGTGCCTCCACAGATGGCCAATTTTCTTCTCATAATGAGGCAGTAGTTCTGACTTTGTCTTCCATTTAGTTGTGTCCGTAATTAGAGGTGCATCAAGTAAAGCGCTCACTTCTACAATTGCACTATCATTATTAAAAGATAAATCAGAATGAGTTAGACATGCCTCTAATGGATCATCAGTATGGTTAGAAATGAATGAATCTTCTACTAATTCCTCTATCATATTTGCTTCAACAAATTCATCTTCTTCTTGTGGCTGCTTGGTAACATTAAAAATATTCAATTCCATGGTCATATTACCAAAAGATAGCTGCATATTTCCATTCCTGCAATTAATAAGAGCATCAGCTGTAGCTAAGAAAGGACGACCCAGAATAACTGGAGTGTGTTTCTTAGGATCATGTACATGCTGAGTATCAATAACGATAAAATCAACAGGATAATAAAATTTATCAATCTGTATCAACACATCCTCTATAATACCACGAGGTATTTTCATTGATCTATCAGCAAGTTGCAAAATAATAGGAGTTGATTTTAACTCACCTAGTCCAAGCTGCATGTAAACAGAATAAGACAAGAGATTAACACTAGCACCCAAATCTAATAATGTTTTATCAAAACATTGGTTCCCTATAACACATGAGATAGTAGGACAACCAGGATCCTTAAATTTTGGTGGCATTTTACATTGAAGTAAATTGCTAGTTTGTTCAGTTAAAAATGCCTTTTTAGTGACATGTAACTTTCTCTTTTTAGTGCATAAATCTTTCAAAAACTTGGCATAGGAAGGAACTTGCTTAATAGCATCGAGTAAAGCGATGTTTATACTTACCTGTTTGAAGATTTCCATAATCTCACCTGTTGAAGTCCCTTTCTTTACCTTTGCTAACCTTTGAGGAAAAGGAGCCTTAGGAATGTAAGCTGGTGGGCCACTCTCTTCTAGATCATTTGTTGATGAGTCTTGTGATGGAACTGGATCTGAAGAAGTAGGCTCAGATGTCTTCCTTGTTGGAACCTCCACCTTATTGTCAAATAATTTTCCTCTTCTCAAGGTCATAACAGATTTTGCTTCTTCATGCTGATGGCTTGAACTCGATCCAACTTCATGCACTCCTTTGGGATTGGGAATTGGTTGACTTGGAAATTTTCCTTTTTCTCTCTCTGCTACAGTAGTTGCTAATTGACCCAATTGATGTTCAAGCTTTAGAATAGCTTGAGTGTTTGACTGAAAAGCTTGTTGGGTTGACTGAATGAAACTTTGAAGTGTATCCTCTAAAGAAGGCTTTCTTTGTTGGGGTGCAACAAATTGAGACATAGGTTGTTGGGCAGGAGGATATACTTGGTTAGGAGGGACAAATTGTTGATTGGGCATGTTAAATTGTTGTCCTCCTTGGTTTGACCAATGTTGATTTTGTTTCTAAGAAAAATTAGGGTGATTCCTCCAATTAGAATTATATGTGGATAAATATGGACTATTGGAGGTTTTTTCATATGATTGTAAGGCATGTACCTGCTCAGAATAAGCCTCCGGATAGACTGGTAATGATGGACAATTCTGTGTTGTATGAGACAAGTTAGAACAAATAGCACAAACCTCATTAGCTACACTAGGATGATGATTCATGGATTGGTTCATAGCTAAGGCATCTACTTTCCTCAAAAGTGTAGCTAGAGTGGAATTCACATCAAAATCATCCTTAACTTCATATAACCCCTTTCTAGAAACTTGAGATAATTTTTCCCTTTGATTTGAAAAATCCCACTGTTGAGAATTCTCAGAAAGTGAATTAAAGAAATCCCATGCAGCCCCTTCATGTAGGTTCAAAAATCTCCCACCATTCATAGACTCTACCATATGACGATTTGACATGGTTAAACCGTTATAAAAGCATTGTATAAGTCTCCATTTCTCAAAACCATGGTGGGGGCACTTAAGGAGTAAATCATTAAATCTTTCCCAACACTCATAAAATTGCTCACCCTCTCTTTGATAAAAATCACTTATCTCTCTCCTAAGGGCATTTGTTTTAGACATAGGGAAAAACTTGGTGAGGAATTTATTATTCAATTCATCCCATGTAGTAATAGATCCAGCAGGAAATGAATTCAACCAAGCTTTTGCTTTGTCTTTTAATGAGAAAGGGAACATACGAAGCCTAATTGACTCATCATTAAAATTTTGAAAACGGAATGTAGAGCATATGTCAAGAAATTCCTTAATGTGCAAATATGGGTCCTCTCTCTCTAACCCATGGAAGGATGGCAAAAGTTGAATGACAGAGGGCTTAAGTTGAAAGTGTGTTGCTGTAGTTTGTGGCAACACAATACAAGATGGTTGGTTGGCTGCAAGTGGTGAAAAATATTCTCTAAGGGTTTTCTCTGCTTGCACTGGTGGGAGTATTGGCAACAGTCTATTTGGGTCATCCATTACTTCCAAAGATCTAGCTTGATTACTATCAATTTTTTACTCTTTTTTAACCAAACGATTTGTTGAATCACATTCCCAAACACTCATAAACCAACTAGATAAGAAAAGAAAGAAAAATAAAATAAAATAAACCAACAATAATATGAACAAACAAAATTTAAAACTGAAAAAAAAATCAAACAACCAAACAATGAATTTAAAGACAAGTTTTTTTTTGTGTTTTTTTAAAAATAAAAAATAAAAGACAACCCAAATTATAACTAGTGGAAGAATCAAATCAACCTAGATTAAACTGACTTTCTGGCACAATCCCCGGCAACGGCGCCAAAAACTTGTTGTGAAAATTTTAATGTACTCGTAAGCGCACGAATCTAGAAATAGAATAGTGGTAACGAGGTCGATCCCACAGGGATTGTTATAAATTAAAAAGTCTAATTTAAATATAAAATTAATATTAATCCTAACCTAATTCAGCAAATTGAGTTTGAAAAGAAATTAAACTAAGAAAATAATTAAAGTAAAAGAGAATTCAATAGGATAGAAATTACTAAGGTTTCAGAATCCACCACTATTCAACTAGTAATTATCTAAATATTCATTAATCCCCAATTTTAGAGTGACAACTCGAAATCAATCTATGTCATCTCATGGATATAACAATTAAGCCCAAGTGATTAAATCTAATGTAGGTTCTTTTTCTACTTAATAGTATGACATCTAAGCATCATATGTAAACATATTGAATAACAAAGAGTCAAAGTTTTCATAAGCACTCTATGTAAACAATTTAATGAAAGACATAAAATCAAAGATAATCATGTATAAACTTTAAAGATCCAAGCATAGATTTAATTGAATATTAATCCTAACAATCAATAATGCATGACAGAATTTATGAAAAGATTTTAATAACATCCAATTAATCATGTGAAATAAAAACCATAATTATTAAAGAACATATATAGGGAATTAAATAAATAAAAAGATAATTATTTCATTAAATAGGTTTTCATCCTTAATCTCAGTATAAGAAAATTAGCTAGACATACTTGAATTAGGAGCAACAAAAGAAATAAAATCAGCCATGGAAGCCGAAATATTGCTGCTGCGGATTGCACTCTTCCAAAGCCGAATTCTCCTCCACTGGCGGCTCCCCCCTATTCTCAAGCCAAAGTTTGGCTTTTATATTTTTAATCCCTAGCCGAATGCTTGTCAAATAATGATAGCTAGTGAATTGCTCACACAAGCTAAAATCAGCCCACTCTTGCAAAGCCCAATTAAATTTCCTTTAATCCTTCATGTGCTGGCAAAGCTTTTAACTTGTCTTGGCTTCTATCACGTGTACTCCAAAAAGAATTTTCATTCCTTTTCCACTCATGAAAGTCAAGTGCGGGTCCCTTTCTATTGCTTTCCACCCCTTTATCTTCTTTGTCCGCATGTGCATGGGTAAATGAATTTGTTGAATTTGGTTTCCTTGGCTTGAATTAACATGCATATAAGCATAATTGCTTCCAAGTTAATTAATCTTCAATGCTCACAAATTGAATTTCTTTATGCCCTTTTTATCCATAATCTCTAATTAATTCTCTATTCAATAAAACAATACAATTAATTAAAAATAAGAAATAAAAATAACTAGCAAATATCTAATAAAGGGTAAAATATGTATATAAATTATGCTCATCAGTTGGCTTGATCTAAGTATGAGTCATGGTCATGTGATTCTGTTGATTTAGCAGTTGTTAATGATGCTATTTGTCGAGAATGACCTTCAATTGTCGCCTTGACTTCTTTAATTTATGAACTTGACTCGCCAATGTGAACCTCATTTACTCTCTTAATTCTTTTAGTGTTCCTGAGCAATCGACTCCGTTGTTGGGAATTATCCGCTTGTCGCTGGAAGAATTCCTAAATCTCTGATGCACTTTTGACATTAGCTCTCCTCCACTTGTTGCCATTAGCCATTCTTGTACATTCGGCAATAATCCCTCCAAAACATATTGACATTGGTGCCATTTCTTGTACCCATGATGTGGAGACTTCAAGAGTAGCCCATTGAATCGCTCCTATGTTTCGAAAAACTACTCGTCCTCTCTCTGGGTAAACTCTGAGATTTCCCTGCGAATAGCATTGGTTTTATGCACCGGGAAGTATTTATTCAAAAATTTAGTTACTATTTGTTCCCTTGATGTAATGCTATTAGCAAGCAAAGTATTTAACCATGACGAGCTCTATCCTTGAAAGAAAATGGGAATAATATAAGTTTAACATTATCGTTTGAAAAATTCTCATATTTAAAAGTTTGACAAACAACTTGAAAATCATTCAAATGATTATATGGGTCCTCATTTTCTAAGCCATAGAATGTTGGGAGACAGTTTAGCACACTAGGTTTTAGTTCAAAACTCCTAGCAGCTACATTTGGGTATCTTATCCATGATGTACTCAAATTAGTTAAGGGACTGAAATAGTCCTTAAATGGCCTCTCTGGTGGTGCTTGTTGTTGTTGCAAAATCCATTTCACTTTTATCTTTAATTATAACGTGTTTGTGTGTGCGAAGTGTTTTTTCAAGTTCAAGATCTATAGGCTCAAGAATAGGTAATAATGACCTTTGACCATGCATGCAATGAATACAAAAAATGAGAAAAAAATTAATAAAAATAAACAAGGAGAAATTACGGTACTAACCTTATCACGCTGTTACAACCTTACTATAAAAACACACTAAAAAAATACGTGACATAAATTAACTATAAATAAATTAGTAAGATAAATAAAAATTACAAAGAAAATTAAATTACAGAATTTTAAAGAAGAGAAAAAGAAAAGAAATTCTTAACTCTAAATGTAGATTCACTTTTTTTTTAAATAAGAAAAAAAATTATAGGAAAACAATTAAAAGAAATTATTTACAAAAATTAATTCTACGAATTAAAATAACTTACCTCCCCAGCAACAGCGCCAAAAACTTGTTGTGCAAATTTTATTGAACTCGCAAGTGCACGAATCTATGGTAGTATAGATCAATGGTGACGAGTGTTGATCCTACGAGGAGGTGGATTTTAATTAAGTGTATAATTAATTTTCTAAATAGGTGGTTGGATTTGTGGTGAAAGTAACTTAGATTATCCTAAAATTTGAATTAAAATGGCGAGAATAAATTGAAGAAAATTCTATTGAAATGCGGCACTTGGGTATCTGGATCCGTATCAACATGCACCATGGGCTAAATATTCCTTATTAGTGCCAATTAAATCATGAGGGGGGTATCCACACCTCATGAACCACACTCTAATAAATATGGTGCTAAGGGCTTATCGTGCCAAATAATAATAACCTTGTACTAGGGAGCTGGTGAAACCAGGGCGGTATGTAGACAATGTTATTATTATTTGTCGTCGAAAAGTCAAAACATCCACAAAAATTAAAGAGGAAGAGAAAATAAATTTACCAAATAAAGTCCATGGCACATGTTGAGACTTTACCTTCAACCTAAGCTTGAAAGAAAA
The DNA here is from genome assembly GCA_002013955.2 of Citrus medica. Classification (NCBI taxonomy): domain Eukaryota; kingdom Viridiplantae; phylum Streptophyta; class Magnoliopsida; order Sapindales; family Rutaceae; genus Citrus; species Citrus medica. The sequence goes on along the minus strand of MKYO02030958.1, from coordinate 468,168 downwards.
TTAACTACTCATAATTGAACTAGGGGCAAAATGTAAATTTCTTAAAATACATAGAAAATACAAGATGGAGAAGGAATTACAGAAAATAGAGCCCAAAAATAGATTTAGAGATCCAATTTGACCACGCGGTTTGAATAGTCAACCGGCTTGAATAGTGACGCGGTTTGGTTGAAAATAATCCTGTATATATGCTTGTATTGTACGCGCTATTTTTGGTCCACTAATACGCTGCCACATCACCGATCAACAGTGCATAAGAATTTTCTCCAATGGAATCGTGACACCTCATCAGTCAATGCCATATCATTGGTCAATGTCACGTCATCGTTCCGTCTGTGTGAACAGTGTTGTAAACAGTAACATGGACAGTACGGTACATGTGAATAGTGTCATTTTTCATTTTATACTCCTCCTAAGGTTTTCGACTGTCCTGAGTTCAAAAGTGATATTGTGAAATGACCATGACACCCCTAAAATGCATAAAATACTTAATTAAAATAAATACACATAATTAAATTACAAGAGACTAAAATACATAAAAGTAGAAGTGTTAGTAAAATTTGAAGTGTAAAATGACGATTTTCTCCTTTATAAATATACATTTTCTAACACTTAACACTAATGACATGCTCTTATAAGATAGGAAGCATAAGAAACAAATTCTCAAACTGGGTGGCCAAAAGGACTTGAGGTAATGAATTAAGTCTTTTGAGCAAGTTGGGGGATTCTGGCTACTGTGTGGATTGAATAGAAAATTAGCAGCAAGTGGATAACAAGTCATCTGATTTATGATTCATTTATTCTCCAATTAGTATAATTCTTCTTTACACGTGATTATTGTAATCTCCACTTCAGATGTGATTTGTTTGTACTTAGTTTTGATTAATGAAACAATGTGATTTTTTCCTTCTCATCTGGTTGTTTGTTCTTAGCAATCCAATTCTATTTTCTTTTCTTTACTCTATTCTTTTTCAATCTTGATTCAAAATCGATCTTGATTATTAAAGATTGAAGTATTGAGTTAGTTCTTGTAATTAGCCACTACAAATTACAACAAGTGGTATGATAGCTTTGGTAATTCTTGGGTATGTCACTTCTAAAGCCAGAGATTGAGAAATTCACCATTGGTGGTGATTTCTCACTCTGGAAGATGAAGATAAGGCCCTGATGCCACTGCTAATTTATCAGGGCCTTGAGTCAACTCTGGGTAATGAAGATCCTAATAAAGCTACAAGTTCCATGCCTGATGAAAAGAAGTAGCACATCCAGAACATAGCCCATATTACCTTGATTTTGAGTCTTAGTGGCTCAATCTTAAGGGAAATCTTTGAAGAAAAATTGATCTAAGGATATGGAATAAGGTGGAGGCACTATACATGAAGAAGTCTTCGGCTTACAGGCTTTAATTGAAGAAAAAGCTTTATATTTTTCAATAAAAAAAGGCGTTTTTATCCAAGAACACATTGATACTTTCAATAAGATCATCCTTAATCTTAAAGGGTTTGAAAATGTGAAAATTAAAGATGAAAATAAAGAATTTTTCTTACTCAGTTCACTGCCACAATCCTATAAAGGTTTTGTAGATATAATGTTGTATAGAAGAGTGACATTAACTTTAGAAGATGTTAAGGCATCATTGAGCTCAAAGGAGATTCAGAGAAATAATGGGCATAAAATCAATAATGGAGAAGGGCTGATTGCCAAAACTAGAAAGAAAAAGGAACAGAAGAATAAGAATCAAGAAAAGGGCAAAAGAAATAGCCAAAAAGCCGATAAGAAGAAAAAAGAAAAAGAAGTGTTTTTACTATAGCAAAGAAGGTCACTATATCAGAGACTATGCAGAGTAAAAGAAAATTGAGCATCAAGAAAAATCAGGAGATGCAGTTGTGGCTTTAGATGACTCTTCAGATGATGGCTATCACAGTGTTGATCTATTAATATCATCAAAAGGCAAACTTAGAAGATCAATGGGTGTTGAATTCCGACTGTTCATTTTACATTTGCCCAATAAGTGTCTATTGATGGTGGTAGAGTTCTTATAGTAAACAATAATAAGTGCAAAATTATTAAAATAGGATCTGTTAAGATAATGATGTTGGATGGGGTCTTTAAAACTTTACATGGTGTAAGACATGCCCTTGGATTAAAGCGAAATTTAATCTCTTTAGGCATGTTGGATAGCTCTGAATATTCGTCCAAGTCTGATAATGGAGGCATAGAGTGACTAAAGGGGATTCTATTATGATGAAAGGTGAAAAGCGGAACGAGTTGTATGTGTTAATTGGTTTTTTCATTCTTGCAAGTGTTGTAATGACAGTGGAGTCTGACAAGATAAGTAGTCTTGAGTTTTGTGAGAATTGTGTCTTTGGAAAGGCACACAGAGCCAAGTTTCCAAAAGGGGCATATAGATCTAAATGTGTCTTAAAATTTATTCAATCTGATTGGTGGGGGATAACTCAAGTGCCATCTTTGTCAAAGGTAGATATTTTATGACCTTATTGATGATTGCTCAAGAAAAGTGTGGCTTTATATTCTGAAATCCAAAGATCAGGCCTTAAAGAAATTTAAGGTTTGAAAAAAAATTGGTGGAAAATAAAAGTGGAAGGAAATTGAAGGCCTTAAGAATTGATAATGGCCTAGAGTTCTGCAACAAGGAGTTTGAAGACTACCATCAGAAGCATATAATTTGAAGGCATAAAACTGTCAAATTAACTCCTCAGCAAAATGGTTTAGCAGAAAGATTGAATAAGACCCTTGTTGATAGACCCAAGTATATGTTGATTAATTCCAAAATTCCAAGAAGTTTCTAGGCAGAGGTTGTGAGTACAGCTTGTTATCTAGTCAACAAGAGTCCTTCATCAGCCATTGGTTTCAAAAGACCTGAGGAAATGTGGTCAGGGAGGCCTGTAAAATGTGATAATTTAGAATCTTTGGTTGTCCTGCTTATGCACATGTAAATCAATGCAAGCTTGAACCAAAAGCCTTGAAATGATTTTTTGTTGGCTATGCTGATGGTGTCAAAGGATATATAATATGGTGTGAACAACATGGAAAATGCATTATCAGTAGAAATGTTATTTTCAATAAAGCAGCTATGGTTAAGGCTAGAAAGGAAATAATAGAAGCTGATATGCATGTTGAAGGAGATGCGAATTAACCAACTGAGTCCTCTAAGCTTAAGGTGGAGTTTCTTGGAACTAAGGATGAGGAAATAGATACATCAAATGCTGAAACTGGTCCATTTGATGAAACTAAAGCTACTGAAACACAAGAAACACAACAAATTAACCTATAGAGCTATCAACTAGCTAGGGACATAAGCAGAAGGCAAACCAGGGCACCTGTGAGGTATAATTATACAGATTTGATTGCCTATGCACTGATGAGTGCAAAAGAAATGTCAATTGAGGAGTCTTTTAGCTATTCTAAGGCCATTAAAAGTGAGAACCGTGACAAATGGATTAAGGCAATGAGAAAGAAGATGGATTCTTTACAGAGAAATTAGATGTGGACACTTGTTCCAAATCCAAGTGACAAGAAGCTAGTTAACTATAAGTGGATCTTTAAGAAAAAGAATGGCATCCCTAAAGTTGAACCTTCAAAATTCAAGGTAAGGCTTATGGTCGGAGGTTTTATTTAGAGAAAGAGTGTAGATTTCAATGAAATCTTCTCCCCTATTGTAAAACATGGCTCTATTAGAATTCTTTTAACTATGGCAACATTGCTTGTATAGAGCTTAAGCAAATGGATGTTAAAACTAATTTCCTAAATGGGAAGCTTGAAAAGAAAATTTTGATGACTCAGCCTGAAGGTTTTGCAAAGATAGGGAAAAAAAATCACTTTTACTTGTTGCATTAATCATTATATGGACTAAAGCAATTTCCTAGAGAGTGGTACAAAAGATTTGATAAGTTCATAGTAACTAATGGTTACCACATGAGTATGTATAATAACTTTGTTTACTATGGTGGCTCAGATTAAGGCAGAGTGATATATTTGCTTTCTTATGTAGATGATATATTGATTGCAAGCAGACACAAAACTGAGATCGAAAAGCTTAAGAAACTGATGAATAATAAATTTGAGATGAATGATATTGCCAGTGCCAAAACGATTTGTAGGATGGAGATCACAAGGAATAAAGTGTCTAGTGTTCTTTTCTTGAGTTAAGAGATGTATGTTAATAAAGGTGTTAGAGAGGTTTAATATGCAATAGTGCAAACATGTTCTGACTTCTCCTGGCTCTTAGTTCAAGTTGACACAATTGATTGTGTCTCAATCATCAGATGCTGTCAAAGATAAGTTCAGGATGAAATAAATACCATATGCACGGGCCGTGGGGAGCCTTATATATGCAATTGTGTGTATCAGGCCTAATATAACTTATTCAGTGGGTATAGTCAGTAGATCTTAAGCTTTCCAAGATCCATTGGGATGCTATCAAATAGATATTAAGGTATCTCAGGGGTACCTCAAACCATGGCTTACTGTTTGGAAGATCAAGTTAAGATGTGAGTGAAGTGGCGGGGTATGTAGGCTCTAACTTTGGTAGAGACTTTGACAGAAGGAAGTCAACCACTAGATGTTTGTTCATGCTGAACAACTATATAATTAGTTGGAAATCATCTTTAAAGTTTGTGGTAGCTCTATATTCTATATAAGCTAAGTTTTAGCACTCACAGAAGCAACCAAGGAGTCTATGTGGCTTAAAAGTATCCTCAATGAACTTTGGTTAAATAAAAAATCAATTCATATTTTCTGTGATATTCAAAATGCTATACAGTAGGCTAAGAATCAAATGTATCGTGAGAGGACTGTGCATATAGATGTAAAGCTATAATTCATTAGAGATAAAGTTACAAAAGGGACTATGGTGATATCTAAGATTCATATAGATGTAAACCCAACGGACATGCTTACTAAAGTTCTTCCAACAACTTAGTTTGAGTTATGTGTGAATGTGGTGGGCATCCTGCTTAAACCAAACTGAATTCATGAGTGGACCGCAGTATTTGAAGGTTTTTTGAAGCACCTTTCATGATGTGCAATCAATTGAATCAGATTTGCAAGGTGGAGAGTGTGGAGATGTAGTTAACTGATTTGGGGGACTAAAGTGACATCGAATGAGAGTTTTATGGGTCATTGTGTATATTGCACTCAGTTGGATGGTGCCTATGAAAATTTCTACTGACATGGTCTGGGTTGTTAAACTTTGTTACATGGTTTCTACAAATGTTCCAGAAACGAGATGATGACTTGCAGCATATGATATATAAGCCTTCTCTCAATCATTTCTTCTACAATTAGAATAATTCTTCTTTACACATGATTCTTGTAACTCTTCATATGTGATATGTTTGTACTCAGTTTTGATTAATGAAAAAGTGTGCATTTTTTCTTCAAATCTGTTAACTTGTTCTTTATAATCCAATCCTTTTTCTGTTCTTTACTCTGTTTTTCACCAATCTTGATTCCAAATCGATCTTGATTGATTAAAGATTGAAGTATTGAGTTAGTTCTTGTAATTAGCTATTTCAAATTACAAAAAAAAATACAATACAAAATTTCTTAAGAAATAAGTTAGTAAGGTATGTGGAATACAGGATTACCTAAGATCCTATGATAATTTATCTAACAATCCATTCGTTCAACATGAGTTACCAATTGAATTGATGTGGGAATATAAACATGGCAAATATGTGTTAGAAATAATATGAGAAGTTTTCTTATATTAACTGAAGTAAACTTTAATTCATCCCCCTCCTAATAACAATCTTTAGTCTACCCTTTAAGAGCAGGAGAACCTCAATCTACACTAATTTTTGTTCAAAAGATAGCTTAAATGGGGGGCAAGTTGATGATCTTTTATTTATTTTCATAGTAGTAAATGGGGCAAATTGATTTTTGTCACATTTTTTATGGTAAATTGAAGATTCTCGGGGCATAAATTGAATTTACCCATAAATTGAATCAGGTAGTTTAGGAATATAAGATTTAGAAAAAAAAAATTAGATTACAATAAAAAAGGATCCAAATAGCCTCACCCTAAAGAAAATAGACTTAAAATTTAAATATTATGTATGTTACAAATATTAATTATGATCTCATTATTAGCGTTTCAATAAATTTCTCTCTCATAGATTGATTCAACGATCCGCATAAAACAAAGCACAGCAAAAACACACACAAAAAACATATGACAAAACATTAGGTACTCATAGTGGATTATCTTCTTCTTTTATTAAAACACAATTTCAATTTCACTACAATTAATCATTATCACAGAAGCATTGATAAAAGATAAAAGAAACAATTGATGATCAAAATCATTAACATTCCCTCCAAGGCATGTGTAGGTATAGTAACTTCTTGATCAAACAATTTTCACTTGTAAGCCTAGGGAAAGAGAAAATGAAGCATCTGAGATAGCATGCATTTAGTGTTTGCCATTACAAGCATGATGAAACTGAGCTCTTTGACATTTTTTCAATTTCTTAATTAAATTCTAAACAGCTTAATTTGAACTAAAATGGATGTGTAGGAATTAGAAAGGCAGGGCTTCTATTTATATAAAGGAATATTGAGAAATGTATTGTAGTGACCTTAATGTAATTAAAAAGAATCCAAAATGAAGCTTAAATAAATTACACTGAGTTTGTTTGAATAAACTATTGATTTTAATATCTTGATGCATTCAGAAGGTAATTTCAGCATATATTTAATTAATTTGATCATTTCTTATTATTTTGTTTAGTTTATTATTATATTTTTTCTCTTTATATCAATCGTCAGGCTATTCTTTTTAATAGATAAAGATATTTTTATAAATGACGTTCTCCAATGAAATTAACCCCATCCTATATTTTATACAAGCCGTTAGTGCAATATAATGCTAGATATTTCCGTGGATATGCAATAAAGCCTTTATAAATTAATAATCTCAAAATCATGCAACATCTATTAATATAAAGAGATATTGATATTAATTATGAAACAACTCACTCGAAACCACACGAGCCAAATGTACTTGATATTCTATAACATAATTGACAATATTCCATTTAATAAGTATTATGCCGTATCTCTCCCCTAGGGATGTAATATTTACAGCCTACATGTTCCTAATCACACGCTCTTATTATATAGGAAGCATCATAAAAAGATGAACTAAATTCTCAAATTGGGTGGTCAAAAAGACTCAAGGCAATTGTTGAGTGTTAGACAATGCATATTTATAAAGGAGAAAACCGTCATTTTACATTTCAAGTCTTACTAACAACCCTTACTTTTATGTGTTTAAGCTTCTTGTAATTTAATTGTGTGTTTTATTTTAATTAAGTATTTTATGTGTTTTAGGGGCATCATAGTCATTTCACAATAAACGAGAGATCAGACAGAAAAACAGACATCACTTTTGAACTCAGGACGGTCGAAAACCTTAGGAGGAACATAAAAGGAAAAATGGCACTGTTCACATGTACGATACTGTCTACGTTACTGTTCACGACACTGTTTATATAGACGGATCGATGACATGGCATTGACCGATGATGCGGCATTGACTGATGAGGTGTCACGATCGTGTTAGACTAAAATTCTTATGTACTGTTGATGCTGAAGTGGCAGCATATCAGTAGACCAAAAATCTCGTGTACGGTACATGCATCACACAGGATTATTTTCAACCAAACCGCGTTACTGTTCAACCCGGGTCAAACCGTGTTACTGTTCATCCATGTGGTCAAACCGCCTACTATTAACGTGTACTGTTGACTGATGATGTGGCGTAATCCTGAGCATCCAAACTGTTTTTAGTCTGATGGCCATGATTTACTCGATGTATCTATAAAAATGAGACCTCCCCCCCTTAATTTGATACCTCTGAATCCATTTTTGGGATCCATTTTCTATAATTTCTTCTACATCTTGTATTTTCTACGTATTTTAATAAATTTTCATTTTTCCCATAGTTCAATTATGAGTAGCTAATTTTCTTTCAAACTTAGGTTGAAGATGAAGTCTCAACATGTGTCATGAGCTTTATTTGGTAAATTTATTTTCTCTTCCCCTCTAGTTTTTGTGGATGTTTTGACTTATCGTCGACAAATAATAATAAGCTTGTCTAGATACCACCCTGGTTTCACCGGCTCCCTAGTACAAGGTTATTATTATTTGGCACGATAAGCCCTTAGCACCATATTGATTAGAGTGTAGTTCATGAGGTGTGGATTCCCCCTTCATGATTTTATTGGCATTAATAATGAATATTTAGCTCATGGTGTATATTGATACGGATCCAGATACCCAAGTACGTCATTTCAATAGATTTCACTTCAATTTATTCTCGCCATTTCAATTCCAATTTTAGAATAATCTAAGTTACTTTCACCACAAATCCAACCCACCTCATATAATTAAAATCCACCTCCTCGTGGGATCGACACTCGTCACCATTAATCTATTCTACAATAGATTCGTGCACTTACGAGTTCAATAAAATTTGCACAACAAGTTTTTGACGCCGTTGTCGGGGAGGTAAGTTATTTTAATTTGTAGAACTAATTTTTGTCAATAATTTCTTTTATTTGTTTTCTTGTATTTTTTTCTTATTAAAAAAAAGTGAATCTATATTTAAAAGTTAGTATTTCTTTTCTTTTTCTCTTCTTTAAAATTCTGTAATTTAATTTTCAATTTATTTTTCTTTGTAAATTTTTTTATCTTATTAATTTATTTTTAGTTAATTTATTTCAGGAATTTTTTTTAGTGTATTTTTATAGAAAGGTTTTAACAGCATAATAAGGTTAGTATCGTAATTTCTCCATCTTCTTTATTTTTATTTGTTTTGTTCCCATCTTTATTTTAATTTTATTTGTTTTGAATGCATGGTCATAGGTCATTGTTACCTAATCTTGAACCTATAGACCTTGAACTTGAGAAAACACTTCGCACACACAAACAAGTTAAAAATAAAATGGATTTGCAACCACANGGTGGATTTTAATTGTGTATAGAATTAATTTTGTAAATGGGTGGTTGGATTTTATGGTGAAGGTGACTTAGATTATCCTAAAATTGGAATTAAAATGGCAAGAATAAATTGAAGAGAAATTCTATTGAAATGACGTACTTGGGTATCTGGATCCGTATCAACATATACCATGGGCTAAATATTCCTTATTAACACCAATTAAATCATGAGGGGGGAATCTACACCTCATGAACCACACTTTAATCAATATGGTGCTAAAGGCTTATCGTGCCAAATAATAATAATCTTGTACTATGGAGTCGGTGAAAGCAGGGCGGTATCTAGACAAGCTTATTATTATTTGTCAACGAGAAGTAAAAACATCCACAAAAACTAGAGGGGAAGAGAAAATAAATTTACCAAATATAGCCCATGACACATGTTGAGACTTCACCTTCAACCCAAGCTTGAAAGAAACTCATAATTGAACTAGGGACAAAATGGGAATTTATTAAAATACGTAGAAAATACAAGATAGAGAAGGAATTACAGAAAATGGATCCCAAAAATAGATTCAGAGATATCAAATTAAGGGGGAAAGGTCCATTTTTTATAGATACATCGAGTAAATCATGGCCATCGGATTGAAAATAGTTTGGACGCTCAGGATTGCGCCACGTCATCAGTCAATAGTACGCGTGAATAGTACACGGTTTGACCACGTGGATGAACAGTAACATGATTTGACCCGGTTGAACAGTAACGCGGTTTGGTTGAAAATAATCCTGTGTGATGCAGCGAGATTTTTGGTCGACTGATATGCTGCCATGACACCATTAACAATACATAAGAATTTTAGTCTAACAGGATCGTGACACCTCATCAGTCAATGCCACATCATCGGTCAATGTCACATCATCGATCCGTCTATATGAATAATGTCGTGAATAGTAACGTAGACGGTACCGTACATGTGAATAGTATCGTATATGTGAATAGTGCCATTTTTCCTTTTATGGTCCTCCTAAGGTTTTCGACCATCCTGAGTTTAAAAGTGATGTCCGTTTTATCGTCTGACCTCTTGTTTATTGTGAAATAACTATGATGCCCCTAAAACACAAAATACTTAATTAAAATGAAACACACATAATTAAATTACAAGAAACTTAAACACATAAAAGTAAAGGTTGTTAGTAAGACTTGAAATGTAAAATGACGGTTTTCTCCTTTATAAATATGCATTTTCTAATACTCAATAGAGTGCATGAAGCAAGTACCAGTTCACCACAGCAGCATAGAGAAGTCAAAGCAGTCATGACCTTGCGAAAAGGAAAAGAAGTCGACAACAAAGTGGAGATGCCGGTGACAAAAGAAAATCAAATTGTACCTGTGAATATTGAAGACTCATCACCGGAGGAGAAAGAAGAAACCAACCCACGAGAGTATGTTCCGAAAGCTCCATTTCCTCACAGGTTAGCTAAAGGAAAAAAAGGAAAATCCACAGGTGAGATTCTTGAAATCTTCAAACAGGTAAGTGTTAACATCCCTTTACTTGATGCTATAAAAGCAAGTTCCATCTTATGCCAAGTTTCTTAAAGACTTTTGTACTAAAAAGAGAAATATTCATGTTCAAAAGAAGGCATTTTTAACAGAAAACGTTAGTTTTATCCTCCAACATAAAATTCCTCTAAAATGGAAAGACCTAGGCTCCCCCATTATCTCATGTAGCATAGGGAACCACACAATTGAGAATGCTTTGTTGGATTTAGGAGCTTGTGTAAATATGTTGCCTTACTCAGTATTTTTGAAACTTGGACTGGGAGAATTACACCCAACTCCAGTGGTGTTACAACTTGTAGATCGGTCTACAAAAATACCTCGTGGTATTGTAGAGGACGTGCTTATCCAGGTAGACAAGTTTTATTTTCCTGTTGATTTTATTATAATTGACACTCAACCAATACATGATTCAAGGAAGCACATCCCTATTATTCTAGGCCGACCTTTCTTGGCAACTGCGGATGCTCACATTCAATGCAAGACTGGAAATATACAGTTGTCCTTCGGCAACATGACTATGGAGCTGAACATCTTCAACATTGCCAAACAACCTCACAATGCAAATGATGGAATTGCTGATGTGGATTTAATAGAAGCATTAGTTGATGAGCACAAAAGAGCATTAGGATGGACTATGGTAGACATCAAAAGTATAAACCCAGTAGACTGCATGCATTACATTCACCTCGATGAAAATGCTAAATCTACTAGAGAAATGCAACGTCGGTTAAATTCTAATATGAAAGAAGTTGTTAGAACTGAAGTCCTTAAGCTATTAAACGCAGGTATCATTTACCCAATTTCTGATAGTTCATGGGTCAGTCCTATACAAGTTGTCCCTAAAAAGTCAGGAGTTACCGTAGTTACGAATGCCGATATTGAATTGATACCCACTAGAGTGACTACAGGATGGCGTGTATGTATTGATTATAGAAAGTTGAATTCTGTCACACGTAAAGACCATTTTCCTTTACCATTTATCGATCAAATGCTTGATAGATTAGCAGGCCATGAATTTTATTGCTTTCTAGATGGCTACTCAGGATATAATCAGATTCCCATAGCACCAAAAGATCAAGAGAAAACTACTTTCACTTGCCCTTTTGGCACATTTGCATATAGGAGGATGCCATTTGGATTATGTAATGCACCTGCCACATTTCAACGATGCATGTTGAGCATTTTTTCTGATATGGTTGAACGATTCCTTGAAGTCTTTATGGATGATTTTTCTGTCTTTGGTGACTCGTTTGATCAATGTTTACATCATCTAACACAAGTTTTGCAGAGATGTATCGAAAAGAACTTAGTCTTGAATTGGGAGAAGTGCCATTTTATGGTACAACAAGGTATTGTTCTCGGTCACATCATTTCGAGCAAAGGTATTGAGGTTGACAAAGCCAAGGTGGATCTCATTTCTAATCTTCCTCCACCCAAAACAGTCAGAGAAGTAAGATCTTTCCTTGGGCATGCTGGTTTTTATAGACGTTTCATTAAAGATTTTAGCAAAGTTTCTAGACCCTTATGCAATTTACTTGCTAAGGATGTACCTTTTATCTTTAATGATTCATGTCTTGTGGCTTTTGAAAAAGTAAAGCAATTGTTGACATCATCACCCGTCATTCAGGCCCCAAACTGGAGCTTACCATTTGAACTCATGTGTGATGCATCTGATTATGCAGTAGGAGCAGTATTAGGACAAAGAGTTGATCGAATTGCCTATGTTATTTATTATGCTAGTATGACATTGAATGATGCACAATTGAACTATTCAATTACTGAAAAGAAATGCTAGCAGTAATATTTGCATTGGAAAAATTTCGATCTTATCTTATTGGTTGTAAAATAATTATATTCACAGATCATGCTACTCTTAAATATCTTCTCACAAAGAAATATGCAAAAGCTAGACTAATTCGTTGGGTGTTACTTTTGCAGGAATTTGACTTGGAATTCAAAGATAAGAAAGGCACAGAAAATGTTGTGGCAGACCATCTCTCTCGTCTCCATTTTGACACAATTACAGAGCCATTAACATTGAATGAGTCATTTCCAGATGAACAATTAATGAATGTGGAAGTATTACCTTGGTATGCTGATATCGTTAATTATCTTGTTACAGGTCAACTTCCAGAGCATTGGACCAAGCAAGACAAGGCTAAATTCTTTGCGGAAATAAAGAATTTCTTTTGGGATGACCCGTATTTGTTCAAGTATTGTGCAGATCAAATTGTTAGACGATGTGTTCCAGAAAATGAAATTCAGAATATTCTTTCATTCTGCCATGAACAAGCTTGTGGAGGCCATTTCAGTGCTAAGAAAACAGCGACTAAAGTTTTACAATGTGGTTTCTATTGGCCAACTATATTTCGAGACGCTTACAATTTCTGTTCTTCATGTGATAGGTGTCAACGAATGGGGAGCATTACAGGAACGAACATGATGCCACTAAATCCAATTATAGTGGTTGAGATTTTTGACGTATGTGATATCGACTTCATGGGACTATTTCCCCCTTCTTTTGGCCATCAATACATATTGGTTGCTGTTGACTACGTATCAAAATGGGTAGAAGCAACTCCATGTAGAACCAATGATCACAAGGTGGTGATAGGATTTTTGAAAAGCAATATTGTTTCACGCTTTGGATTCCCTTGAGCGATAATCAGTGATGGTGGTACCCACTTTTGCAACAAAGCATTCAAAGCTCTTTTGACAAAGTATTCAATCACTCACAAAGTGACGACCCCATATCATCCGTAAACCAATAGCCAAGCTGAGATCTTCAATCGAGAAATAAAGCACATATTAGAAAGACGGTGAGGCCGAACATAAAAGATTGGTCATTAAGACTTGATTATGCATTATGGGCATATAGAACGGCTTTCAAGACCCCGATTGAGATGTCACCCTACAGGCTAGTGTATAGAAAAGCTTGCCACCTACTTGTGGAACTCGAGCATCATGCGTACTGGGTCATCAAGAAATTCAACTTTGACATGCAGCAAGCCAGCTCAGAAAGAAGATTACAGCTGGGAGAACTTAAAAAAATTCGCAATGATGCATACAAAAATGCCAAGATTTACTAGCAACGAATGAAAGTCTTTCACGACAAGCAAATTATGAGAAAATTGTTCACTCCAGGTCAGAAAGTGCTTTTATTCAATTCTCGCTTGTACCTATTCCCAGGTAAGTTACGCGCTCGATGGTCTGGCCCCTTTATTGTTCATACTGTTTTTCCACATGGGGTAATTGAAATTAAGCACCCAAAGAATGGTGTCACGTTTAAAGTTAATGGTCAAAGATTAAGGCCATATCTAGAGTACCAACCACATGGAGAAGACACCGAAATAAATTTGAGTGACCCACCAGATTTGAATTGATTTTTTTTCTTTTTGTTGATTTAATTTTTCTTTCTTTCTTTTTATTATTCTTTTACTGATTGAAATTATTTTTGCATAAGTGTGTTTGTTTTACCATTAAGTTTTCTCTTATCATTGTTAATCATGAGTATCATACTTAGACTGTTCCTCCTGAACATTCTTAAACCACTTCAATGCATCAAAACTCATCTCTAAAGGTAGATTCAATTTTGTAAAACACATCGTATTTGGGCTCTGCAACCTCTAGAGTTAGTATCCTATGTTGAGGGTTTAGAAAGCCAACTCAGAGACATTGAGAGAAGTGTTTACGACATCCAGTTAGAGCATGAGGTAAATTCAATAAGAGGACGATTTTAATTTTCTTTGTGAGTTTTAATTTGTTTTTTTGTCTGTGTGCTTTAGTTTGTTGCCCCAGTGAAGTGGCGGATAACGGTACTCCGTGACAATCAAGTCAGTTACTCCAGTTTCCCATAATAACTAATATTCTGAGGCGAAGGTATGGATAGAAATGAGATTCTAGTGAAGCTTCACAAACAATTCCCTTCACTTCCTCAGAATGCCCTCCTTACAATTTATAAAGCTCGGTCCGAACGCATGCGATTGCTCATGAGGAATAACATACTTGCTGACATCCGTTGGTTAATTAAGGCTAAAGTACGATTGCCAGGTGAGTTACCTCCAAAATGCATTGCATACAGGCCTGGTTGTGGTAAAGGATATTATGCTAGAAAATGACGAGCTCGAAGAATTTCTGTTGCTTGTCATAAGTGTAGCAGAATGAGTTGTGATAAAAACCCATGTTCTTTAGGAATGGTCTCTGATGACAGGGAAAAGAAGATTCAATTCATTAGGGATGGCTTGAATAAGGAGTCATTGGATGATATCCTTCTGTCTCTTGAAACGCATCCCAGTGGATATGTGCAAGGAGCGATTCTCCAGTTATGGCCATTATTCCAGAAAGAGCATGCACGATATAGTCTCGAGAATCTGACTATAAACGACCCTGTTTGCCAGTTTATAAGAAAACTGGATGGGAAGCCTATCCTCGACCTATAGAGGGCGTTCAAGCCGTTTTTGGACGTAAAAACAGAGGAAGATGTGAGCCACAGTCGCAACAACCTGTAAATATCCTTTTACTTTACTGTTATTTTATTTCATTTCACTATTGTTTTATTGTTTGTATTATTGTCTTTAATAATTTTATTACTGTTTGTTGTTTTTATTCCTTTTTCCTGTTTGCTTTTTAATTATCGAGCCATGTGTTTTACGCGTTATTTAACACTGACATGCCACCTCATATACAGTTGTGATCCACTGTCATCAAGATTCTTAAATATAACTTTTTGTTAAGCACTCACAAATTGTTTTTGAGAAATATTCTAATGGCAGCTACTCCCAATAGACAATTCAAGCACATTTGTGTGCTTTCTGGATTTACCTATGGCAAACTTAAAGAGTTCGTTGATGCAGCCATAGATCTTGGTCGAAGCATAGCAGAGAGAAAATTACACTTGGTGTATAGAGGAGATAACCGAGGGTTATCAAAATTGGTCTCAGAAACTGCTTTTATTAGAGGGAGCTAAGTCTTAGGCTTCATCCCAAGAGTCCTAAAACCTTTGGGCAATTTGTCTGACTCACCGATTGGAGAAGAGTTAGTCGTCTCAGGTATGCAAGAAAGAATAAATGAAATACTTAATCATATCGATGCTTTTATTTTCCTTCCAGGAGATCTTGCAACACTAGAGGCACTTATCACACTAGCATCTTGGGCCCATCTGCACATTCACCAGAAACCCATCGGTTTGTTAAATGTCAATAATTTTTATGATGGCTTTATCGCATTTCTTAACCATACAATAAAAAACGTTTTCGTTCCTTCTAATGCCAAAAAGCTTTTTATTTGTGCTCTCACTGCTAATGAGCTACTTGATCTGTTACAAGCTTATCGACCGGAGCCAGACCCCTGGACCTTTGTGTTCGAGCTTCCAAATGATGACGGTAACAGTAGCCGCAGTAAGGAGTACAAATTAGATTTAACCCTCCGCCTGTAAATATTTTCTTCTGTGTTGCACCACCTAGGTGATGTCTTCTAAACTCTACTTCTTTCCTTTAAAACATTGAGGACAATGTTTCGTTCTGGTTGGGGGGAGGGAATAGTCGACAATTGTGGAATCTTGGTTAAGTTTTTACTAATTTTTTGTTGTAGAAACTAACTGTTGCTAACTTTTTGTGTTGAAGATGGCTGAATATGGAGTGTAGTGACTTTAGAAATGCAACTTCATCGTTTGAAAAAAAATTAAAAAAAACAAAAAAAAAATTTAAAAAATTTTCAGACATTTTCTTTTTCTTTATTAAGTTTTGATGTTCATTTTTCTTCTTCTTTTCAATTTCTCCATTATAAATATACATTTTCAAATATTTGAGTGGAAGATGGCTGAATATTGAGTGTAGTGCCTCTAGAAACGCATCTTCTTAGTTAAAAAAAACATTTCTTTTTCTATCATTTTAAGTGTAACTTTTCTAATTAATTTTTCTGCATCATTTTCACATTTGTGCATGCATATTTTCCTTTCATCTTTAGAATAGGTTGGGGGGTAGAATGTTGTTTAAAAAAAATTGATTTGTTTTAACATTGGATGACATGATTAATTTCAAATTTTAGTATTTGTATTATCTTTGGTCTTAAGTGATGTCATACTATGTTTGTTACTCTACATGTTGATGTCAGAGACAAATATGAGTTGCTTAAAGGAATGAACATGTCATAATAAGTATCAAGTGAGTTTTTGAGCCTATCATTTTTCTTGGAGAGTAACTCTTTTGCCCATTTTTTTTATACAGCTTAGCAGTTTTATACACGATCCTTAGATTTCTTTTGAGTTAACCCTAAAAGAAAAAAAATTATATAAAAAAAGTGTGTCGCTACATTTAGATGTCTATCTAACTAGTAGATATGAAAGATTATTTAGAACCCTAAAAGACGATGGAAAGGCCATCTTTGACCCGTTTGATCCTTTCTAGCCATCCCTTTTATGAAATATCTATAGTTAACCCTTTTGAGCCTAAAAAAAATATTTTTTTTGACAAACTTATCATCTTGACCCACTCTAATATAGAGTATTACTCAATATCCTACATGTTTCATCACCTATTTATGTTTGAGAAAAATGTAAATAATTATTTTGTTCAGTGAAGTTGTGCCAAACAAAAACAAAAAAAAAAGAGAAAAAAATTTGTTGTTTAAAAAATAATAATAATAATAATAGGTGAAATCCACCATGCAACTTCAAAAAAAAAATTTCTGCATTTTTCTCAAACATACAGTTTGTTTTCCTTATTTTCCTTCTTTGTTAGCCATGTCCCTAGCCTACGTTACGTCCCAATAAAAGTCCTTCTTGATTTTAGGGAACTATAGTCTGAAGTAGAAGCTAGTTATATGGGCTAAAAAGATGTAGTGGTGTATAAAAAAAATAAATAAATTTGTTTGACTATCATTTTTATTTGACTTGAGATCGTATTATTTCTAAGCTGGAGGTATATTTCTTTCATTGTGGTGAGAACATGTGATATCACTTCTTTATTATTTTCTCTCAATTACCATTCATTGGAGTGACTATTTTTATTGGGTTTAATTTCTTTGTGAGAGTGTCACTACTTCGAGTGAGATTTTGGGGTTTGACATGCCATTCTTGAAAGTAGCTATGACAATCTACTCAGCTGATTCATGTAGATGGTTGATGTGGGTGTGATGTTTCTTTAGACTGAAGATAATGCTTATACTTTTATTTGATTGTTATCATTAGTCTGATTGAATAAACACGAGTGTTTAAAAAAAATCATTTTAGATTTGAATTTTGTTTTCGCTTTATTTGCTAGGGACTAGCAATAAGCTGGTTGGGGGGTGTGTTGAGTGTTAGAAAATGCATATTTATAAAGGAGAAAACCGTCATTTTACATTTCAAGTCTTACTAACAACCCTTACTTTTATGTGTTTAAGCTTCTTGTAATTTAATTATGTGTGTTTTATTTTAATTAAGTATTTTATGTGTTTTAGGGGCATCATAGTCATTTCACAATAAACGAGAGATCAGACGACAAAATGGACATCACTTTTGAACTCAGGACAGTCGAAACCTTAGGAGGAACATAAAAGGAAAAATGGCACTGTTCACTTGTACGATACTGTCTACGTTACTGTTCACGACACTGTTCATATAGACGGATCGTTGACGTGGCATTGACCGATGATGCAGCATTGACTGATGAGGTGTCACAATCCTGTTGGACTAAAATTCTTATGTACTGTTGATGGTGATGTGGCAGCATATTAGTGGACCAAAAATCTTGCGTACGGTACATGCATCACACAGGATTATTTTCCACCAAACTGCGTTACTATTCAACCCGGGTCAAATTGTGTTACTGTTCATCCGCGTGGTCAAACCACGTACTATTCATGCGTACTGTTGACTGATGACGTGGCGCAATCTTGAGCATCCAAACTATTTTTAATCCGATGGCCATGATTTACTTGATGTATCTATAAAAGGGGACCTCCCCCCCTAATTTGATACCTCTTAATCCATTTTCGGGATCTATTTTCTATAATTTCTTCTCCATCTTGTATTTTTTACTTATTTTAATAAATTTTTATTTTGCCCCTAGTTCAATTATGAGTAGCTAATTTTCTTTCAAGCTTGGGTTAAAGGTGACGTCTCAACATGTGGCATGGGCTTTATTTGGTAAATTTATTTTCTCTTCCCCTCTAGTTTTTGTGGATGTTTTGACTTCTCGTCGACAAATAATAATAAGCTTGTCTAGATACTGTCCTGGTTTCACCGGCTCCCTAGTACATGGTTATTATGATTTGGGACGATAAGCCCTTAGCACCATATTGATTAGAGTGTGGTTCATGAGGTGTGGATTCCCCCTTTATGATTTAATTGGCATTAATAATGAATATTTAGTCCATGGTGCATGTTGATACGGATCCAGATACCCAAGTACGTCATTTCAATAGATTTCACTTCAATTTATTCTCGCCATTTCAATTCCAATTTTAGAATAATCTAACTTACTTTCACCACAAATCCAACCCACCTCAGACAAAATTAATTCTACATATAATTAAAATCCATGTTGTGCAAATTTTAATGAACTCGCAAGCGAACGAATCTATTGTAGTATAGATCAATGGTGACGAGTGTCGATCCCACGAGGAGGTGGATTTTAATTGTGT
>MKYO02030958.1:387029-440477 GCA_002013955.2 Citrus medica | reverse complement strand
GATATCAAATTAGGGGGGGGAGGCCCATTTTTTATAGATACATTGAGTGAATTGTGGCCATCGGATTAAAAATAGTTTGGACGCTCAGGATTGCGCCACGTCATCAGTCAACAGTCCGCGTGAACAGTACACGGTTTGACCACGCGGATGAACAGTAACACGGTTTGACCCGGGTGAACAGTGACGCGGTTTGGTTGAAAATAATCCTGTGTGTTGCATGTACCGTACATGAGATTTTTGATCCACTGATATGCTGCCACGTCATCGATCAACAGTGCATAAGAATTTTAGTCCAACAGGATCGTGACACCTCATCAGTCAATGCCACATCATCGGTCAATGCCACGTCATCGATCCGTCTATGTGAACAGTGCCGTGAACAGTAACGTAGACAGTACCCGTACATGTGAATAGTACCGTATATGTGAACAGTACTATTTTTCCTTTTATGCTCCTCCTAAGGTTTTCGACCGTCCGGAGTTAAAAAATGATGTCCGTTTTTCCATCTGATCTCTCGTTTATTGTGAAATGACCGTGATACCCCTAAAATACATAAAATACTTAATTAAAATAAAACACACATAATTAAATTACAAGAAGCTTAAATACATAAAAGTAAGGGTTGTTAGTAAGACATGAAATGTAAAATGACGATTTTCTCCTTTATAAATATGCATTTTCTAACACTAAACAATCCACCTCCTCATGGGATCGACACTCGTCACCATTAGTCTATTCTACAATAGATTCGTGCGCTTTCGAGTTCAATAAAATTTGCACAACAGCAATAAATTAAGTCTTTTGATCAAGTTTGGGGATTCAGGCCTGCTGTGTGGATGAAATAGAGAAGTAGAAACAAATGGATAACAAGTCAAATGAAGCCAATAACTAATGCTTCTTTAATTTTGTCATCGTATTAGGGGACTTGCAGGTAAACTTGTAGGTAGCTTGCTGATGAAGCTTAAAAATGTCGAAGATTTTTATTTTCATCATCATGGCTTTGCTTGTAGCGGCAAACACTAAAGCCACACTTATTTCAGCATGTTGCACTCGCCAAGAATCGAACCCAAATGCTTTATTTTCCTTTAATCCTACAACATCACCTGACATTATTGATTGCTCAGAGCTTACAAGGGAAGAGTGTTTGATCGAGAAGTTAAAAAAAGGCTCTCAAAAACTATATCTACCCTTGTTCCCAAGAGGATGCAAATGAATTTGATAATTAGTTATTTCTTTTATCTTCTATGAGTGCTTTTATAATAATGAGCAATTTGCTGTGGAATTAAAACTGTGTCTTAGTAAAAGAAGAAATTAATCCATTATGAGTACGCAATATTATGTCATGTGTTTTTTGTGCGTGCATCTAGTGCTATTAACTAGTACAAATTCAAGACCCAGATGTGGTTAGCACGAAGAATAACATGAAGAATTAATTAGTACAAGGAATCTTCATCAAGTAGTTAGTATTCAACTTTTCTTGCTTTGTCTCTCTTTTGTAATGCTTTTGAGATGACAAATACAAGCTCTAATTCGTACATTCTTATTAGATAAGAAGCACTATAAAAAGAAGAAATAAATTCTCAAAGTGGGCGACCAAAACGACTTGAGAATATGAATAAACTCTTTGGACAAGAAGGGGATTGAACACCGCTGTGTGGATTAAATAGAGAAGTAAAAGTAAAGAGATAATGAGTCCAATGAAGCTAGCAGTTAATGTTCCTGTACCTTGGTCATAGTAATGGGGACTTGGACGCAAACTAGTAGCTAGCTTGCTAATGAATTCCTCTTTTTGCATACTTGAGCAATTGCCAAGGTAGCCAATATGCTTGGTGTGTGCAACATTGTAAAAACCGATATGCTTGTTGAAAGCGGGTTGAATTAATGGTAATAAAGATAGACGATGGTTGTGGTGGTGATGAGAGAGAAAAAAAACTTAAACAAGTTTAATTTAAAAACAAATGGGATTAATCGGAAGGTGGGATCAAATACTGCTACTCTTTTTTTTTGCCAGAAATAACATTGCTAGGCCAAGACCCATGAGCCTTAGATTTTTTTTTCTTTCTTAATTAATTGAGTGGCAAATTGAGTGATAAATAAACTAGAAGAAGCTTGCAAGGCTCTAATGCTCAGTATGATACCAATTAGATTTAATGATGTTTCAATTTCTATTTGTCCAAGAATATAGTTGTGTAACATAATTAACATTATGTCAAAAATTTTGAAACAAACTTTTTTAACATCGAAATTAGATCTGAGACAAATTGTACCAAGCCATGCTTGGGTAGCCAATTCTCTAAACATCTTTAACAACAACATTCTTAATAAATTAGTTAGTAAGGTATGTAGAATACATGGATTCGCTAAGATTCTATGATAATTTATCTAATCAATCCATTCGTTCAACATGAGTTGCCAATTGAATTTTTAATTTAATTTGTGGCTAAGTGCTGTTGCAAGTGTTTATGGTTGAAAAATTGTTGCATCTCCAAATAGGTCATCAAAATATTATTTATTCAGCAATCCTGCATCTATAACAAGAGTTGATGAATCAAGATTGATTGATATAGACATATCAATGGAGCAAACACGATTCATAAATAATATCAAACATATTGTTATATTAATCAAGGTAAACTGTAATTCATCCCCCTCCGAACAACAATCTTCGATTTACCCTTCAAAAGTATGAAAGACTTGATCTGCACCAATTTTTGTCAAAAGCCAAGTTTATGAACTTTTCTTTGTTTTTGTAGTAGTAAATATGGGTGAATTGATTTTTTTTTCACATTTTTTGTGGTAAATTAATGATTCTCGAGGCAAAAGTTGAATTTACCCATCAATTAAATCAGATGGTCTAGTAACATAAGATTTAGAAAAAAATAAATTTTGATAAAAATAAGATCCATATATCCTCACTCTAAAAGAAAATAGATTGAAATTTTAAATATTACGTATGGTACTAACATTATAATTATGATCACTTGATCAACATTAGCGTTTCAACTAATTTCTCTCAGAATCATACAATTTCTATTAATATAAAGAGATACTTATATTAATTAATCTATAACTTAATAATCTTTTAATTTATAGAGTGTATATACAATTCAATGAGCATATATTTAATCAACTAGATAATTCGTAGTATTTTACCAACATAGCCAATTCAAAATTAATTAATTCCCTAAATATAGATTACAATTAACAAAAAAAAAGGAGAATTCCTGTTGTTTTGAATTCTGCAGGAATAAGTAATATCAGAGATGAGATCCCACTATGTTTAGATTTGAAGAAAAACAAATAATAATCGAGTCATGTTTTATTTAATAACATATTATAACAATTATGTTTGTAAACCTAGCAAATTATTATTTTATAGTAAGAATGTGACCATACAATTATAAAACATAATCTCTTATACAACTTATTGATTGACTAATATCAATATCCTTTTAAATTAATAGATGTTGTATGATTTCTTTATTATTAATTTATAGAAGTATTACTGTATATCCATGCAAACATATAAGATTGATTGTGTCACTGGCTTGCTTAAAATGTGATGTGGTTAATTTCGTTGGAGTGCGTGGCTTGTAGAAATGTCTTTACATATTAAAAAAATAGCCTGACGATTGATATAATAAGAAAGAATCTAAGAATAAACTAAACAAAATAATAACACTAAAAACGATCAAATTAATTTAATGTAGGTTAAAATTATCGTCGTAATGCAACATGATACTAAAGTCAATAGTTAATTTAAACAAACACAACATAATTTATTTAATCCGCATTTATGGAATCTTTCAATTCCATTAAAGTCACTGCAACTCGTTTATCAATATTCATTCATATAAATAGAGACTTATGCTGCCTTGATTGATGTAGATCTCTTATACTTCTAATTAAGTTATTGATAATTCGCCTAAGAAATAGAAATATGTCGAAGAGCCTTAGTTTCATCGTCTTGGCTTTGCTCGTAGTGGCAAACGCTGAAAGTAGACTTATTAGCCAATCATATTGGCCAAGGATCTACCGCATATGCGTCATTTTCGAGTAATCCTACAGCATCACCAGACATTGTTGATTGCTCAGGGATTACAAGGGAAGAGTGTTTGATTGTGAAGCTAAAGAAAGCTCTCGAAGACCATATCTATCATTGTCCCCCGGGGGGATGCAAATGATTTTGATAATAAGTTATTTCTTTTATCTTTTATGAGTGCTTTTGCAACAATGATCAAGTGCAGTGAAATTGAAACTATATCTTAATAAAAAAAAGAAACTAATCCATTATGAGTGTGCAATGTTATGATAGGTGCCTTTTGTACATGCATCTGACGCTATTTTGTTGTATACAAATCGTTAACTCAATCTATGAGAGAGTAATATGTTGAAATACTAATAATGATCATTATTACTGTGTTAGTACTAGTAATATTTGAACGTTCAATCCATTTCCTCTTCGGGTGAGGCTGCATCCTCAGAAAAAGGAAAAAAAAAACCCTTGTATTTTATCGAAATCTTATATTACTAAACTGTTTGAGTTAATTTAAGGGAAAAATTCAATTTAATTGCCTGAACTAATTTATGTATAGACTTCAATTTAAATTATGAAAATATCAATTTTACCCCAAGAAACGTGAACACATCATCTTACCCTTTTTTATTGCTAAAAAAATAAATTAAAAAAATCATTTACGCTTATCTTCTGAACAAAAATTGAGGTAAGTTGAGGTTTCACGATTTTGAAGGGTAAATTGAAGATTTTTATTGGCAGGAGAATGAATTGAAGTTCGCCCAGTTAATATAACAAAATTTTCCTATTATTCTGGCACGTATTGACCTCATCTACTAAACATACAAAAGTCTTTCTCTAATTAGATGCAATGTTGTCATGGCGGATTTGCAAATTGCGTTCAAGATGAAAAAAAAATTAATGCAAGTAAATGGACAATTTGTTGCCTAAGCCGCACAACAGAAGTCACATGTAATTGTGACCAGAATTTTAATTTCATCACTTGAAAATAAAAATATTGGCTTTTAATTTCTTGTATTTTATGTTATTTTATTTCATTTAAGAAAAACTTGTTAGTAATTACAAAATTGTTTCAAGCAGTTGCTTTTAAATAAAAATATGTATTATTTTATTTATTTGCGATGGCTGTTGTGGCTTTAATTTAAGATTTGTCTTTGAAATTTAGATATTTCTTTATTCTTGTTATATAACTAAATAATATAATATTTATACTTGATTGATGACTTAAAATGATAATATGCTAGTTTGTTAATTTTTATGCAGCTAGTATGGTGAGAAATTGTTTGTGATAAGACAATAGTGAAAACAGAGATAACAATAAGATTAATCATTTAATGATGCAAAATATAGGCTTCATCATGTTGGCTCCTGCAAATTTAATACCTAGATGTTGTTATTACTAAGAATAACAAGTAGGAATTTTAATCAATGTTGTCAGTTTCAGCTTTTCTTTTTCGGTCATTCTATTGTAATGCTCTTGAGATGTTATGAATTAAACAAATACAAGTTCTTAATCACACGCTCTTATTAGATGGGAAGCATCATAAAAAGAAGAAGCAAATTCTCAAATTGGGTGGCCAAAAAAACTTGTGGCAATAAATTATGTCTTCTGAGCAAGCTGGGGGATTCAAGCCTACTGTGTGGATTGAATAGAAAAGTAGCAACAAGTGGATTATGAGTCCAATGAAGCCAATAACTAATGCTGCTTTAATTTGGTCACTGTATTAAGGTGGTTGGAGGTAAACTTGTGGCCAACCTACTAATGAAACGTAAAAATGTCAAAGATTTTTAGTTTCATCATTACCTAAAATTATTGATTGCTCAAGACTTACCAGGGAAGAGTGTTTGATTGAAAAGTTAAAATAGGCTCTCAAAGACTCTATCTACCCTTGTTCCACAAGGGGATGCAAATGAACTTGATAATAAGTTATTTCTTTTATCTTTTATGAGTCCTTTTGCAGTAATGATCAATTGTAGTGGAATAAAAACTGTGTTTTAATAAAAGAAGAAATTAATCCATTATGAGTACGAAATATTATGTCATGTGCTTTTTGTGTGTTCGCCTAGTGCTATTGACTCCTACAAATTCAAGACCCATATGTGGTTAATGTATTTAGTATTCAACTTTTCTTATTTTGTCTCTCTTCTACAATGTTTTTAGGATGTTATGAATTAAACAAACACAATCTCCAATTCACACACTCTTATTAGATAGGAAGCATCATAAAAAGAAAAAATAAATTTTGAAAGTGGGTGACCAAAAAGACTTGAGATAGTGAATCACCTCTTTGAACAAGTAGGGGATTCAACACTATTGTATGGATGAATAAGGAAGCAAAAGCAAGAAGATGATGAGTCCAATGAAGCCTGCAGATAATTCTCTTGTAACTTGAAGGCTAACTAGTAGCTAGCTTGCTAATGAATTCCACCTCTTCCCCACTTGCGCAATTGCCAAGGTAGCCGATATGCTTGGTGTGTATAACACTATGAAAACCAATCGATCCAAAGTATTGAAAAAAATCAACAAGAATTACGTCCAATATAAATGCTTAAATTATCCATACTTGAGCAATTAATAATTTAAACTTTGCATACATACATAATTGTCAACCCATCCAGTAATTAATGTCGATGCTCATAATATCTTGAGCTTTTGTTATAGTTTAATTTATGCTTTTAGATTTTGTTCAATGCTCTGGTGAGTTACAATAATTTTGCCTCCACATTTATGTCAGATAATGCTTTCTACTATTTGCATATTGCATTATTACACGAATCTTAATCTAAAACTTTTCAATATTTGTGTAAAATGATATTAACAGATAATTTGATGATTCATAAAAATGATGGAGTACTGATGAAGCTTGGGTTGGACTTGGTCCTTTTATATTGAATAAATGTGTAGGACTGATTATGTGCCATTTTTCGAGTGGTGATATTGAACCTTCTCAAAATATCTTTTCAGGAATCACCTTTTAATTAATTTACTTAATTAAATTAATTAAGTGAAAATGTGTAGGACTGAAAATGTTTTTTTTTTAAGGCTCAAAAGGGTTAACTATGAATATTTCATAAAAGGGATGGCTAGAAAGGCTCAAACAGATCAAAAATGGCATTTTCGTCGTCTTTTAGGGTTTTAAATAATCTTCCATATCTACTAGTTAGATGGGTCTCCAAATATAGCAACACGCATTTTTTCTCTTTTTTATTTATAATTTTTTCTTTTAGGGTTAACTCAAAAGAAATCTAAAGATCGTGTATAAAACTGCTAAGCTATATAAAAAAAAATGGGCAAAAGGGTTACACTCCAAGAAAAATGATAAGCTCAAAAACTCACTTGGTACTTATTATGACATGTTCATTCCTTCAAGCAACTCATATTTGTCTCCGACATCAACATGTAGAGTAGCAAACATAGTATGACATCACTTAAGACCAAAGATAATACAAGTACTAAAATTGAAAATTAATCATGTCATCCAATGTTAAAACAAATCAATTTTTTTTAAACAGCATTCTACCCCCCAACCAATTCTAAACATGAGAGGAAAATATGCATGCAGAAATGTGAAAATGATGCAGAAAAATTAATTAGAAAAGTTACACTTAGAATGATAGAAAAAGAAATATTTTTTTTAACTAAGAAGATGCGTTTCTAGAGGCACTACACTCCATATTCAGCCATCTTCGACTCAAATATTTAAAAATATATATTTATAAAGGAGAAATTAAAAAGAAGAAGAAAAATGAACATCAAAACTTAATAAAGAAAAAGAAAATGTCTGAATTTTTTTTAAAAAAAAAATTCAAATGATGAAGATGTGTTTCTTGAGTCACTACACTCCATATTCAGCCATCTTCAACACAAAAAGTTAGCAACAGTTAGTTTCTACAACAAAAAATTAGTAAAAACTTAACCAAGATTCCACAATTGTCGACTATTCCCTCCCCCCAACCAGAACGAAACATTGTCCTCAATGTTTTAAAAGAAAGAAGTAGAGTTTAGAAGACATCACCTGGGTGGTGCAACACAAAAGAAAATATTTACAGGCGGAGAGTTAATTATAATTTGTATTTCTTATTGCGGCTACTGTAACCATTATTATTTGGACGCTCCAACACAAAGGTCCAGGGGTCTTGCTCCGGTCGATAAGCTTGTAACAGATCAACTAGCTGATTAGCAGTGTGAGCACAAATAAAAAGCTTTTTGGCATTGGAAGGAACGAAAAAGTTTTTTATTGCATGGTTAAGAAATGCGATAAAGCCATCATAAAAATTATTGACATTTAACAAATCGATGGGTTTCTGGTGAATGTGTAGGTGGGCCCAAGATGCTAGTGTGATAAGTGCCTCTAGTGTTGCAAGATCTCCTAGAAGGAAAATAAAAGCATCAGCATGATTAAGCATTTCAGTTATTCATTCTTTCATACCTGAGACGACTAAGTCTTCTCCAGTCGATGAGTCAGACAAACTGCCCAAAGGTTTTAGGACTCTTAGGATGATGCCTAAGACTTGGCTCCCTCTGATAAAAGCAGCTTCTGAGACCAATTTTGATAACCCTCGGTTACCTCCTCCATACACCAAGTGTAATTTTCTCTCTGCTATACTTCGACCAAGATTTATGGCTGCATCAACGAACTCTTTATGTTTGCCATAGGTAAATCCAGAAAGCACACAAATGTTCTTGAATTGTCTATTGGGAGTAGCTGCCATTGGAATATTTCTCAAAAATAATTTGTGAGTGCTTAACAAAAAGTCATATTTAAGAATCTTGGTGACAGTGGATCACAACTGTGTATGAGATGGCATGTCAATGTCAAATAACACGTAAAGTACATGGCTCGATAGTCAAAAAGCTAACAGTAAAAAGGAAAAAAAACAACAAACAGTAATAAAATTATTAAAGACAATAATGCAAAAGATAAAATAACAGTGAAATGGACAATAATGCAAAAGATAAAATAATAGTGAAATGAAATAACAGTGAAGTAAAAGGATATTTACAGGTAGTTGCGACTGTGGCTCACATCTTCCTCTGGTTTTACGTCCATAAACGGCTTGAACGCCATCTATGGGTCGATGATAGGCTTCCCATCCTGTTTTCTTATAAACTGGTCGAAGCATAGTAGAGAGAAAATTACACTTGGTGTATGGAGGAGGTAACCGAGGGTTATCAAAATTGGTCTCAGAAGCTGCTTTTATCAGAGGGAGCCAAGTCTTAGGCATCATCCCAAGAGTCCTAAAACCTTTGGGCAGTTTGTCTGACTCATCGACTGGAGAAGAGTTAGTCGTCTCAGGTATGCAAGAACGAATAACTGAAATGCTTAATCATGCTGATGCATTTATTTTCCTTCCAGGAGATCTTGCAACACTAGAGGCACTTATCACACTAGCATCTTGGGCCCATCTGCACATTCACCAGAAACCCATCGGTTTGTTAAATGTCAATAATTTTTATGATGGCTTTGTCGCATTTCTTAACCATGCAATAAAAAACTTTTTCGTTCCTTCCAATGCCAAAAAGCTTTTTATTTGTGCTCACACTGCTAATGAGCTACTTGATATGTTACAAGCTTATAAACCGGAGCCAGACCCCTGGGCCTTTGTGTTCGAGCGTCCAAATGATGACGGTAACAGTAGCCGCAGTAAGAAGTACAAATTAGATTTAACTCTCCGCCTGTAAATATTTTCTTCTGTGTTACACCACCCAGGTGATGTCTTCTAAACTCTACTTCTTTCCTTTACAACATTGAGGACAATGTTTCGTTCTGGTTGGGGGGAGGGAATAGTCGACAATTGTGGAATCTTGGTTAAGTTTTTACTAATTTTTTGTTGTAGAAACTAACTGTTGCTAACTTTTTGTGTTGAAGATGGCTGAATATGGAGTGTAGTGACTCTAGAAACGCATCTTTATCGTTTGAAAAAAAAAATTAGACATTTTCTTTTTCTTTATTAAGTTTTTTTTTCATTTTTCTTCTTCTTTTTAATTTCTCATTTATAAATATATATTTTCAAATATTTGAGTCGAAGATGGCTGAATATGAAGTGTAGTGCATCATTTTCACATTTCTGCATGCATATTTTTCTTTCATGTTTAGAATAGGTTGGGGGGTAGGATGTTGTTTTAAAAAAAATGTGTGATTTGTTTTAACATTGGATGACATGATTAATTTCAAATTTTAGTATTTGTATTATCTTTGGTCTTAAGTGATGTTACGCTATGTTTGCTACTTTACATGTTGATGTCGGAGACAAATATGAGTTGCTTGAATGAATGAACATGTCATAATAAGTACCAAGTGAGTTTTTGAGCCTATTATTTTTCTTGGAGAGTAACCATTTTGCCTATTCTTTATACAGCTTAGTAGTTTATTATTTTATACACGATCATTAGATTTCTTTTGAATTAACCCTTAAAAAATTGTAAAAAAAAAGGAGAAAAAAAAATGTGTGTTGCTACATTTGGAGGCCCATCTAGCTAGTAGATATGGAAGATTATTTAGAACCTTAAAAGACGATGGAAAGGACATCTTTGACCCGTTTGAGCCTTTCTAGCCATCCCTTTTATGAAATATCCATAGTTAACCCTTTTGAGCCTTAAAAAAAACATTTTCTTTGAGAAGCTTATCATCTTGACCCACTCTGATTTGGAGTATTACCCAATATCTTACATGTTTCATCACCTATTTATGTTTGAGAAAAATGCAAATAATTATTTTGTTCAGTGAAGTTGTGCCAAACAAAAAAAAAACTTGAGATCGTATTATTTCTAAGCTGAGGGCATATTTTTTTCATCTTGATGAGAGCATGTGATATCACTTCTTCATTATTTTCTCTCAATTACCATTCATTGGAGTGACTATTTTTATTGGGTTTAATTTCTTTGTGAGAGTGTCACTACTTCCAGTGAGATTTTGGGGTTTGACATGTCATTCTTGAAAGTAGCTATAACAAAGTCTACTGGGCTGATTCATGTGGATGGTTGATGTGGGTGTGATGTTTCTTTAGACTAAAGATAATGCTTATACATTTATTTGATTGCTATCATTAATCTGATTGAATAAATACGAGTGTTTCTGTTAAAAAAAAAATCATTTTGGATTTGAATTTCGTTTTCGCTTTATTTGCTAGGGACTAGCAATAAGCTGGTTGGGGGGTGTGTTGAGTGTTAGAAAATGTATATTTATAAAGGAGAAAACCGTCATTTTACATTTCAAGTCTTACTAACAACCCTTACTTTTATGTGTTTAAGCTTTTTGTAATTTAATTATGTGTGTTTTATTTTAATTAAGTATTTTATGTGTTTTAGGGGCATCATAGTCATTTCACAATAAACAAGAGATCAGACGGCAAAACGGACATCACTTTTGAACTCAGGACAGTAGAAAATCTTAGGAGGAGCATAAAAGGAAAAATGGCACGGTTTACAGGTACGGTACTATTCACATGCACGGTACTGTCTACGTTACTGTTTACGACACTGTTCATATAGACGGATCGATGATGTGGCATTGACCGATGATGTGGCATTGACTGATGAGGTGTCACGATCCTGTTGGGCTAAAATTCTTATGTACTGTTGATGGTGACGTGGCAGCATATCAGTGGACAAAAAATCTCGCGTACGGTACATGCATCACACAAGATTATTTTCAACCAAACTGCGTTACTATTCAACCCGGGTCAAACCGTGTTACTGTTCATCCACGTGGTCAAACCGTGTACTGTTCACGTGGACTGTTGATTGATGACATGGCGTAATCTTGAGCGTCCAAACTGTTTTTAATCTGATTGCCATGATTTACTCAATGTATCTATAAAAAGGGGGTCTCCCCCCTAATTTGATATCTTTGAATCCACTTTTGGGATCTATTTTCTGTAATTCCTTCTCCATCTTGTATTTTCTACGTATTTTAATAAATTTCCATTTTGGCCCTAGTTCAATTATGAGTGGCTAATTTTCTTTCAAGCTTGGGTTAAAGGTGAAGTCTCAACATATGTCATCAGCTTTATTTGGTAAATTTATTTTCTCTTCCCCTCTAGTTTTTGTGGATGTTTTGACTTCTCGTCGACAAATAATCATAATCTTATCTAGTACCGCCTTGGTTTCACCGGTTTCCTAGTATAAGGTTATTATTATTTTGCACGATAAGCCCTTAGCACCATATTGATTAGAGCGTGGTTCATGAGGTGTGGATTCCCCCCTCATGATTTAATTGGTATTAATAAAGAATATTTAGCCCATGATGCATGTTGATACAAATCTAGATACCCAAGTACGCCAATTTAATAGATCTACACTTTAATTTCTTCTCGCCATTTCAATTCTAATTTTTAGGATAATTTGAATCACTTCCACCACAAATCCAATCACCCATTACAAAATTAATTATGTATACAATTAAAATTCACCTCTTCATTGGATCGACACTCGTCACCATTAGTCTATACTACAATAGATTCGTGCGCTTGCGAGTTCAATAAAATTTGCACAACATTGTTGCTCAATCATGGAGTGAGTAACATTCTTGAGATTCTGGAATGAATCCTCCCATGGTCTGGGTTGAGAATAGTTCTGGTTCTGATTGTATGGTCTAAATAGGGGCTGAGAGGCTTGAGGAACTTGAGGAATTTGTTGCATTGGTGGAGCTGGAGCTGCTGGTCCATTTTGTTGGAATCCTTGAGACCATGAAAAATTGGGGTGGTCTCTCCATCCAGGGTTATATGCATTGGAGTATGGGTTGTAATTTGATGGTTTTCTCATTACACCTATGGCATTGGCTTGATCTGAGTATGAGTCATGGTCATGTGGCTTTGTTGATTTAGCAGTCGATAACGATGTTATTTGTCGAGCGAGAGCTTCAACCATCTCCTTGACTTCTTTGATTTCTGAACCTGACAGACCAATGTGAACCTCATTTACTCCCTTAATTCTTCTAGTATTCCTGAGTGATCGACTCCGTTGTTGGGAATTATCCCCTTGTCGTTGGAAGAATTCCCAAATCTTTATTGCACTTTTTGACATTAGCTCTCCTCCACTTGTTGCCATTAGTCATTCTTGCACATTCGGCAATAATCCCTCCAAAAAGTATTGCCATTGGTGTCATTTCTCGTACCCATGATGTGGACACTTCAAGAGTAACCCATTGAATCGCTCCCATGTTTCAAAAAATTGCTCGTCCTCTCTCTGGGTAAACTTTGAGATTTCCCTGCAAATAGCATTGGTTTTATGCACTGGGAAATATTTATTCAAAAATTTTGTTACAATTTGTTTCCATGATGCAATGCTATTAGCAGACAACG
This sequence comes from Citrus medica, assembly GCA_002013955.2. NCBI lineage: Eukaryota > Viridiplantae > Streptophyta > Magnoliopsida > Sapindales > Rutaceae > Citrus > Citrus medica. The sequence goes on along the minus strand of MKYO02030958.1, from coordinate 427,138 downwards.
TATTAAGCCATGAACGAGCTCTATCCTTTCAAGAAAATGGGAATAGTCTAAGTTTTACATTATCAACTGAAAAATTCTCATATTTAAATGTTTGACAAATAGCATGAAAATCATTCAAATGATTATATGGGTCCTCATTTTCTAGGCCATAGAATATTGGGAGACAATTTAACACACTAGGTTTTAGTTCAAAACTCCTAGCAGCTACATTTGGGTATCATATGCATGATGTGCTCAAATTAGCTAAAGGACTAAAATAGTCCTTAAATGGCCTCTCCTGTGGTGCTTGTAAATTCATTCTATTTTTAACTTGTTTGTGTGTGCGAAGTGTTTTCTCAAGTTCAAGGTCTATAGGTTCAAGAGTAGGTAATAATAACCTTCGACCATGCATGCAAAACAAATAAAATAAAAATAAAGATGGGAACAAAACAAATAAAAATAAAGAAGAGGGAGAAATTATGATACTAATCTATTTGCGCTATTACAACCTTACTATAAAAACAAACAAAAAGAATACGTGAAATTAAATTAACTAAAAATAAATTAATAAAAAAATACAAAGAAAAATAACTTAAAAATTAAATTGCAGAATTGTAAAGAATAAAGAAAGAAAAGAAATTATTACATCTAATTGCATATTCACTTTTTTTTAATAAGAAAAAAATACAAGAAAACAAATAAAAGAAATTATTGACAAAAATTAATTTTATGAATTAAAATTACTTACCTCCCCGGCAACGGCGCAAAAAACTTGTTGTGTAAATTTTGTTGAACTCGCAAGTGCACGAATCTATTATAGTATAGACTAATGGTGACGAGTATCGATCCCACGAGGAGGTGGATTTTAATTGTGTATAGAATTAATTTTGTAAATGGGGTGGTTGGATTTATGGTGGAATTGATTTAGATTATCCTAAAAATTGGAATTGAAATGGCAAGAATAAATTGAAGAGAAATTCTATTGAAATAACGTACTTGGGTATCTGGATTCGTATCAACATGCACCATGGGCTAAATATTCCTTATTAATACCAATTAAATCATGAGAGGGGAATCCACACCTCATGAGCCACACTCTAATCAATATGGTGCTAAGGGCTTATTGTGGCAAATAATAATAACCTTTACTAGGGAGCCGGTGAAACCAGGGCGGTATCTAGACAAACTTATTATTATTTGTCGACAAGAAGTCAAAACATCCACAAAAACTAGAGGGGAAAAGAAAATAAATTTACCAAATAAAGCCCATGACACATGTTGAGACTTCACCTTCAACCCAAGCTTGAAAGAAAATTAGCTACTCATAATTGAACTAGGGGCAAAATAAAAATTTATTAAAATACGTAGAAAATACAAGATTGAGAAGAAATTATAGAAAGTAGATCCCGAAAATGGATTAAGAGGTATCAAATTAGGGGGGGAGGTCCCCTTTTATAGATACATCGAGTAAATCATGGCCATCGGATTAAAAACAGTTTGGACGCTTAGGATTGCGCCACGTCATCAGTCAACAGTACGCGTGAATAGTATGCAATTTGACCATGCGGATGAACAGTAACACGGTTTGACCCGGGTTGAACAGTAGCGCGGTTTGGTTGAAAATAATACTGTGTGATGCATGCACCATACGCGAGATTTTTAGTCTGCTGACATGCTGCCACGTCACCATCAACAGTACATAAAACTTTTAGTCCAACAGGATCGTGACACCTCATCAGTGAATGCCACATCATCGGTCAATGCCACGTCATCGATCCGTCTATATGAACAGTGTCGTTAACAATAACGTAGACAGTACCGTACATGTGAATAGTACCATACATGTGAACAATGCCATTTTTCGTTTTATGCTCCTCCTAAGGTTTTCGACCGTCCTGAGTTCAAAAGTGATTTCCATTTTGCCGTTGGATCTCTTGTTTATTGTGAAATAACTATGATGCCCCTAAAACACATAAAATACTTAATTAAAATAAAACACACATAATTAAATTATAAGAAGCTTAAACACATAAAAGTAAGGGTTGTTAGTAAGACTTTAAATGTAAAATTATGGTTTTCTCCTTTATAAATATGCATTTTCTAACACTCAACAGATATACAATATAGCCNAGCCTCTATAAATTAATATCAGAATCATACAATTCTATTAATATAAAGAGATACTGATATTAATTAATCTATAACTTAATAATCTTTTAATTTATAGAGTGTATATACAATTAAGTGAACATATATTTAATCAACTAGATAATTCGTGGCATTTTACCAACATAACCAATTCAAAATTAATTAATCCCCTAAATATAGATTACAATTAACAAAAAAAAAGAGAATTCCTGTTGTTTTGAATTCAGCAGGAATAAGTAATATCAGAGATGAGATCCCACCATATTTAGATTTGAAGAAAAACAAATAATAATCGAGTCATGTTTTATTTAATAACATATTATAACAATTATGTTTGTAAGCCTAGCAAATTATTATTTTATAGTAAGAATGTGACCATACAATTATAAAACATAATCTCTTATACAACTTATTGATTGATTAATATCAATATCTCTTTAAATTAATAGATGTTGCATGATTTATTTATTATTAATTTATAGAAGTGTTACTGTATATCCATGCAAATATATAGGATTGATTGTGTCACTGGCTTGCTTAAAATAGGATGTGGTTAATTTCGTTGGAGGGCGTGGCTTCTAGAAACGTCTTTACATATTAAAACAATAGTTTGACGATTGATATAATGAGAAAGAATCTAACAATAAACTAAACATAATAATAAAGTAGATCTCTTATAGAAAGAATCTGCCTTGATTGATGTAGATCTCTTATACTTCTAATTAAGTTATTGATAATTCACCTAAGAAATAGAAATATGTCAAAGAGCCTTAGTTTCATCATCTTGGCTTTGCTCGTAGTGGCAAACACTGAAAGTAGACTTATTTTAGCCAATCATATTGGCCAAGGATCTACTGCAGATGCGTCATTTTCCAGTAATCCTATAGTATCACCAGACATTGTTGATTGCTCAGGGATTACAAGGGAAGAGTGTTTGATTACGAAGCTAAAGAAAGCTCTCGAAGACTATATCTATCATTGTCCCCCGGGGGGATGCAAATGATTTTGATAATCAGTTATTTCTTTTATCTTTTATGAGTGCTTTTGCAACAATGATCAAGTGTAGTGAAATTGAAACTATATCTTAATAAAAAAAAAGAAACTAATCCATTATGAGAGTGCAATGTTATGATATGTGCCTTTTGTGCGTGCATTTGACGCTATTTTGTTGTATACAAATTGTTAACTCAATCTATGAGAGAGTAATATGTTGAAATACTAATAATGATCATTATTACTGTGTTAGTACTAGTAATATTTGAACATTCATTCCATTTCCTCTTCAGGTGAGGTTGCATCCTCACAAAAAGGAAAAAGAAAAAACCCTTGTATTTTATCGAAATCTTATATTACTAAACTGTTTGAGCTAATTTAAGGGAAAAATTCAATTTAATTGCCTGAACTAATTTATGTATAGACTTCAATTTAAATTATGAAAATATCAATTTTACCCCAAGAAACGTGAACACATCATCTTACCCTTTTTTATTACTAAAAAATTCATTTCCAATTATCTTCTAAACAAAAATTGAGGTAAGTTGATGTTTTCACGATTTTAAAGGGTAAATTGAAGATTTTTATTAGCAGGAGAATGAATTGAAGTTCGCCCAGTTAATATAACAAAAATTTCCTCTTATTCTAGCACGTATTGACCTCATCTACTAATTATACAAAAGTCTTTCTCTAATTAGATGCAATGTTGTCATGGCGGATTCGCAAATTGCGTTCAAGATGAAAACAAATTAATGCAAGTAAATGGACAATTTGTTGGCTAAGCCGCACAACAGAAGTCACATGTAATTGTAACCAGAATTTTAATTTCATCACTTGAAAATAAAAATATTGGCTTTTAATTTCTTTTATTTTATGTTATTTTATTTCATTTAAGAAAAACTTGTTAGTAATTACAAAATTGTTTCAAGCAGTTGCTTTTAAATACAAATATGTATTATTTTATTTATTTGCGATGGCTAGTTTGGCTTTAATTTAAGATTTGTCTTTGAAATTTAGATATTTCTTTATTCTTGTTATATAACTAAATAATATAATATTTATACTTGATTGATGACTTAAAATGATAATATGTTAGTTTGTTAATTTTTATGCAGCTAGTATGGTAAGAAATTGTTTTTGATAAGACAATAGTGAAAAGAGAGATAACAATAAGATTAATCATTTAATGATGCAAAATATAGGCTTCATCATGTTGGCTCCTGCAAATTTAAGACCTAGATGTTGTTATTACTAAGAATAACAAGTAGGAATTTTAATCAATGATGTCAGTTTCAACTTTTCTTTTTCGGTCATTCTATTGTAATGCTCTTGAGATGTTATGAATTAAACAAATACAAGTTCTTAATCACACGCTCTTATTAGATGGGAAGCATCATAAAAAGAAGAAGCAAATTCTCAAATTGGGTGGCCAAAAAATCTTATGGCAATAAATTATGTCTTCTGAGCAAGCTGGGGGATTCAAGCCTACTGTGTGGATTGAATAGAAAAGTAGCAACAAGTGGATAATGAGTCCAATGAATCCAATAACTAATGCTGCTTTAATTTGGTCACCATATTAAGGTGCTTGGAGGTAAACATGTGGCCAACCTCCTAATGAAATGTAAAAATGTCAAAGATTTTTAGTTTCATCATCACCTAAAATTATTGATTGCTCAAGACTTACCAGGGAAGAGTGTTTGATTGAAAAGTTAAAATAGGCTCTCAAAGGCTCTATCTACCCTCGTTCCACAAGGGGATGCAAATGAACTTGATAATCAGTTATTTCTTTTATCTTTTATGAGTCCTTTTACAGTAATGATCAATTGTAGTGGAATTAAAACTGTGTTTTAATAAAAGAAGAAATTAATCCATTATGAGTACGAAATATTATGTCATGTGTTTTTTGTGTGTGCGCCTACTGCTATTGACTCCTACAAATTCATGACCCATATGTGGTTAGCACGAAGAATAACATGTAAGATTAATTAGTTCATGGAATTTTCGTTAATGTATTTAGTATTCAACTTTTCTTATTTTGTCTCTCTTCTGCAATGTTTTTGGGATGTTATGAATTAAACAAATACAATCTCCAATGCACACACTCTTATTAGATAGGAAGCATCATAAAAAGAAGAAATAAATTCTGAAAGTGGGTGACCAAAAAGACTTGAGATAGTGAATCACCTTTTTGAACAAGTAGGGGATTCAACACTACTGGATGGATGAATAAGGAAGCAAAAGCAAGGAGATGATGAGTCCAATGAAGCCTGCAGCTAATTCTCCTGTAACTTGGTGGCAGTACAGGGACACTTGGAGGCTAACTGGTAGCTAGCTTGCTAATGAATTCCACCTCTTCCCCACTTGAGCAATTGTCAAGGTAGCCGATATGCTTAGTGTGTATAACATTATGAAAACCAATTGATCCAAAGTATTGAAAAAAATCAACAATAATTATGTCCAATATAAAAGCTTAAATTATCCATACTTGAGCAATTAATTATTTAAATTTTGCATACATACATAATTGTCAAACCACCCAGTAATTAATGTCGATGCTCATAATATCTTGAGCTTTTATTATAGTTTAATTAATGCTTTTAGATTTGGTTCAATGCTCTGGTGAGTTATAATGATTTTGCCTCCACATTTATGTCAGATAATGATTTCCACTATTTGCATATTGCATTATTACATGAATCTTAATCTAAAACTTATCAATATTTGTGTAAAATGATATTAACAGATAATTTGATGATTCACAAAATGATTGAGTACTGATGAAGCTTGGCTTGGACTTGGTCGTTTTATATTGAATAAATGTGTAGGACTGATTATGTGCCATTTTTCGAGTTGTGATATTGAACCTTCTCAAAATATCTTTTCAGGCATCACCTTTTAATTAATTTACTTAATTAGCAAAAGCATCTTTTTCCTCGCTCTAGCATTTACTTTGTTGTTTTTAGCCTGTCTTCTGATAGTGGTGGTGGCCATGAAGCTGAACAAAAACAACTTCAATATAATATCAACACATCCTCTCTTTAATTCTATAATAGAAAATTACATTAATTTCTTTTTTAATAAATGGTTATGTAAATTCAGCGTCTTTAACACTAATGTTGTTTGTTTCTTTTGATCATGTTAAATTTCACTTTAAAAAAAATGTTGGTTTTATAATATTCAGACTCAGTACATAATGCTTATATTAGAATTTCAACTTGATGATATTGGATGTTTGACATTGTTATAGAGATTGATGTAATTGCATTTGAGGTGCCTTATTGATTTGCTGTTAGTGAGAAGTTAAAATGCGTATACTTGGAGGAAAATTAATGTCAAAATATCCGGTACTTTTTTTTTTCAAATGGTCTGCCGCTGCTGTAGAATCTCATGGATATACAATACAGCCTCTGTAAATTAATATCAGAATCATACAATTCTATTAATATAAAGAGATACTGATATTAATTAATCTATAACTTAATAATCTTTTAATTTATAGAGTGTATATACAATTAAGTGAACATATATTTAACCAACTAGATAATTCGTAGTATTTTACCAACATAGCCAATTCAAAATTAATTAATCCCATAAATATAGATTACAATTAACAAAAAAAAAAGAGAATTCATGTTGTTTTGAATTCAACAGGAATAAGTAATATCAGAGATGAGATCCCCCTATGTTTAGATTTGAAGAAAAACAAATAATAATCGAGTCATGTTTTATTTAATAACATATTATAACAATTATGTTTGTAAGCCTAGCAAATTATTATTTTATAGTAACAATGTGACCATACAATTATAAAACATAATCTCGTATACAACTTATTGATTGATTAATATCAATATCTCTTTAAATTAATAGATGTTGCATGATATATTTATTATTAATTTATAGAAGTGTTATTGTATATCCATGTAAATATATAGGATTGATTGTGTAATTGGCTTGCTTAAAATAGGATGTGGTTAATTTCGTTGGAGGGCGTGGCTTCTAGAAACGTCTTTACATATTAAAACAATAGTTTGACGATTGATATAATGAGAAAGAATCTAACAATAAACTAAACATAATAATAACACTACAAACGATCAAATTAATTTAATGTATGTTAAAATTGTCGTCGTAATGCAACATGATATTAAAGTCAATAGTTAATTTAAACAAACACAACATAATTTATTTAATCCTCATTTATGGAATCTTTCAATTCCATTAAAGTCACTGCAGCTTGTTTCTCAATATTCATTCATATAAATAGAGACTTATGCTGTCTTGATTGATGTAGATCTCTTATACTTCTAATTAAGTTATTGATAATTCACCTAAGAAATAGAAATATGTCGAAGAGCCTTAGTTTCATCATCTTGGCTTTGCTAGTAGTGGCAAACACTGAAAGTAGACTTATTTTAGCCAATCATATTGGCCAAGGATCTACCACAGATGCGTCATTTTCCAGTAATCCTACAGCATCACCAAACATTGTTGATTGCTCAGGGATTACAAAGGAAGAGTGTTTGATTGCGAATCTAAAGAAAGCTCTCGAAGACTATATCTATCATTGTCCCCTGGGGGGATGCAAATGATTTTGATAATCAGTTGTTTCTTTTATCTTTTATGAGTGCTTTTGCAACAATGATCAAGTGTAGTGAAATTGAAACTATATCTTAATAAAAAAAGAAACTAATCCATTATGAGTGTGCAATGTTATGATAGGTGCCTCTTGTGCGTGCATCTAACGCTTTTTTGTTGTATACAAATCGTTAACTCAATCTATGAGAGAGTAATCTGTTGAAATACTAATAATGATCATTATTACTGTGTTAGTACTAGTAATATTTGAACGTTCAATCCATTTCCTCTTCGGGTGAGGTTGTATCCTCAAAAAATGAAAAAAAAACCCTTGTATTTTATCGAAATCTTGTATTACTAAACCGTTTGAGTTAATTTAAAGGAAAAATTCAATTTAATTGCCTGAACTAATTTATGTATAGACTTCAATTTAAATACAAATTGAACCTTCTCAGAATATTGAACCTTCTCAAAATATCTTTTCAGCCATCACCTTTTAATTAATTTACTTAATTAGCAAAGGTATCCTTTTCCTCGCTCTTGCATTTACTTTATTGTTTTTAGCCTGTCTTCTTATAGTGGTGGTGACCATGAAGCTGAACAAAAACAGCTTCAATATAATATCAGCACATCCTCTCTTTAAGTCTATCATAGATAATTACATTAATTTCTTTTTTAATAAATGGTTTCTATAAATTCAACGTCTTTAACACTAATGTTGTTGGTTTCTTTAGATCATGTTAAATTTGACTTTAAAAAAAATGTTGGTTCTATAATATTCGGATTCAGTACATAATGCTTATATTAGAATTTCAACTTCATGATCTCGGATATTTGACATTGTTATAGAGATTGATGTAATTGCATTTGAGGTGCTTTATTGATTTGCTGTTAGTGAGAAGTTAAAATGCGTATACTTGGAGGAAAATTAATTTAAAAATATCCGGTACTTTTTTTTTTCAAATGGTCTGCCACTGCTGTAGAATCTCATGGATATACAATACAACCTCTCTAAATTAATATCAGAATCATACAATTCTATTAATATAAAGAGGTATGTGATAACTCTATGAAATGAGAGTTATCATAGCACTTTTAGACTTAAATTAATATTACTTAAAGAGTAAATGATGTGATTCTATTGCCTTTTTGTTACATTTTGCATAAATATTCATTTTTGTTTAGTCTTATTGAGTTTTGCTTAATTTAAAGTAATTCGTGCTTAAATTGTGCGCATAAATGTAGGTTTCCATAAGCTTATAATTTATGGAAGGAATGCTTCTTAAATTAATATTACTTAAAGAGTAAATGATGTGATTCTATTGCCTTTTTGTTACATTTTGCATAAATATTCATTTTTGTTTAGTCTTATTGAGTTTTGCTTAATTTAAAGTAATTCGTGCTTAAATTGTGCGCATAAATGTAGGTTTCCATAAGCTTATAATTTATGGAAGGAATGCTGATGTAATACGCTAGCAAAAAGGAGAAAGAACATGGGTATAAAAGAATTGAAACAAATCTGGAACAGTACAGTTGCTGTAGCAACCATTGTTGTAGTCCTTGCTGTAGAAATCCTGGAACAACGACAGAGAAAATTATGTGCGGGATACTTGCAGAATTGCGATATGTAGTTTTCTAATCTGACTTATGCGCGCCCTAGGCTTCCATTTACCCTAATTTTTAACTATAAAAGAAGCACACATCATAAGGATTAGGAAGAGCCATCACCCAAGGAGAAAAACACAAAGAACCAAAAGGAAAACAAGTTCAAGAGAGAGATTAAGGGCTACGCAAGAGGAGAATTTACAGAAATCAATTGGGAGCTCAATCCTTTTTATTCTTATCTTGTTTTCTCGTTTTCTATTTATTTATAAGGATGTGTTTCATGGCTGAAACTTTGTTCTTTATTTTTCTTTTACAAACCATGAACTAAATTTATTTGTGGTTAAGTGATAAACAATCTTGATGGTTTATTGACTGAATATATGTATTGCTGCATGTTTGCTGTAGCAGTTTGTTTTGATAGTATTTATTTTTATTCATTATTTTGGTTGATTACCCATTTAATCATACAAGTTAGGAGAGAGCCGCAAAAGGGCCTATCTTAGTGGAACATATCAGAACAATACTTGATCTTAAATTGAGTTTCCCAGATTGAGTTTTACTTGAGTCCCAAAAGGGTCATGCTTTATTTAAGATTAGTGATGAACTAGACATAGGGATTCACCTTATAGGGTAAATAGAACCTAAACGTGTAATGCTATATCTTATGTTGGCATAACAACTGATCACTGTTAGGTTGCATATAGATATTAGATATCCAACATGCGACGGTTGAGGATGCATAAGGATTCTGCCCAGTGCTGTAGCAAATATTGCAGCAACCGAGCCAACCATTACAAAATAAACAAGACCATTAAGAGAGTTTATTTACTCAACTAATTTATATTCTCATTGTTTTTATCCTTGAGTTTGACGTGATAATCTACTTTGTTGCAATTTATTTATTGTGTTTTTATTTTAATTAGTAAATTAGTTTCATCAATTGTTTATCTTAATTTAGACATAAAATTTGCACTGTTAAGATTGTTGTAGCAAGTCTAATAACATCAATCCCTGTGGAGATGATATTGAATACTCATCATTTTATTACTTGTTTTGTATACTTACACATTGACACCAATAGCATTAGTATTTATACACCAACAAGTTTTTGGCGCCGTTGCCGGGGATTCATTGTTCATTGTGATTTGTGAAATTAGTTTTAACGGTACTAATTTTTTATTTTATTTTAATTTGTTTATTTTGTTGACATAGGTGGTCTAGCAACCCTTGCATGCGCAAATATAAATATGTTGACTTCCAGTTTGATCCAGAAATTGAAAGAACTGCAAGGAGATTGAGAAGAGAGCATCGGGAATTACAAGCTGATTTAGCAATGGATGATTTGCAAGATTTGGGAAAATTGAACCGTAGAGAGAGGATAAAACCAATAAATGTACATGAAGGTCTGAATGGACAATGTGTTCAAAGGCAACCAGGGAACAACAACATTATTCACATGGCGAACGATAGAGATAGGGCTATTCAAGACTACGCAGTGTTGACTTCTCAAGCCATACATCCGAGAATAGTTAGACCCAACGTTCAAGCTGACAATTTCGAACTCAAACCCGTGATGTTTCAGATGTTTCAAACAGTGGGGTAATTTAATGGTTTGTTATCCAAAGATCCTCATCTACACCTTAAGTTATTTTTGGAAGTAAGTGATGCTTTCAAGATTGTTGGAGCATCGCAGGAAGCATTGAGACTTAGACTTTTCCCGTTTTCTTTGAGAGATTGAGCAAGAGCATGGTTGAATTCTCTACCACCAGATTTTATCACTATATAGAATGATTTGGCTGACAAATTTTTGATGAAATACTTCCCGCCAACCAAGAATACAAAGTTGAGAAATGAGATCACATCTTTCGATCAACTTGAAGATGAGAGCTTGTGTGACGCATGGGAGAGATTTAAGGAGTTACTCAGAAAATGTCCTCATCATGGTATTCCTTGCTGCATACAGTTGGAAACTTTCTATAATGGTCTCAACCCAAGCACTAGATTGATGGTGGACGCTTCAGCAAATGGGGTCTTGTTATCTAAATCTTATAATGAGGCTTATGAAAATTTGGAGAGGATAGCCAACAATAACTATCAGTGGCCATCAACCAGACAAGCTGCAGTAAGAGGAACAATAGGAGTCCATAACGTAGATGCCTTGACAGCATTATCAGCCCAAGTAGCTTCATTAACAAAGATGGTAAAGGCTATGACTACTGCTCCAGCAACTGTTAACCAAATTTCTAATGTGTCTTACGTTTATTGTGGAGAAGGGCATTTATTCGACAATTGTCATGGGAATCCAACTTCAGTCAATTATGTGGGCAGCTTTAATAGACTGAACCAGAACAATCCATATTCAAACACTTACAACTCTGGATGGAGACAGCACCCAAACTTTTCATGGAGTAATCATAATCAGCCTGCTGCAGCATTCAGTGGACAGAACAAACTTGCTCAACCTAGTGGATTTTATCAGTAAAATTAAGAGCACAGAAGCATAAAAAATGATCAACTCAGCTCCCTTGAAGGTTTGATTAAGGATTATATTGTGAAGAATAAAGCAGTTGTCCAAAGTCATACTGTATCGTTGAGAAACTTGGAAAATCAAATTGGACTGCTTGCTGTAGTATTAAGTAACAGAACTCAAGGTAGTTTACCCAGTAACACAAAGAACCTAAGAAGAGAAGGGAAAGAGCACTGCAAAGTGATAAACTTGAGATCTGGAAAGGAGGGTGATAGTTCAGTTGGTATACCAAACAGAAGAATTGAGTCCAACTAAGGCCAAGAAGACACTTAAGTAGAGAAGAAGTCAAAGTCTTCCACTTTTCAGAATGCAAATCAACATAATTATGCTACAGCATCTGCAGAAAGTTATGATCCAGTACCTTGTGGTGAGGAAGCTACAGCACCAACAGCAACAGACCTGAGTATAGCAAAAGAGAAGCAGTTTGCACAACTGCTACAACACAGCAGTTTAGACACCCACCACCCTTCCCTCAAAGATTTTAGAAGCAACAACAAGACAAGTAGTTTAGCAAAATCTTAGGAGTGCTAAAATAGCTGCATATCAATATCCCTTTTGTGGAAGTTCTAGAGCAAATGCCAAACTATGCAAAAATTTTTAAGGATATTTTGACAAAGAAAAGAAGACTTTGAGAGTTTGAAACCGTTGCTTTAACACAAGAGAGCAGCCGAATGCTTCAGAGTAAGATACCATAGAAGATGAAGGATTCAAGAAGCTTCACAATCCCATGCTCCATAGGCACTAAATACAGTGGCAAAACACTTTGTGATTTGGGGGCTAGCATCAATCTTATGCCTTTATCAGTGTTTAAGCAATTGGGAGTTAGTGAATGTAGACCAACAATAGTAACTTTACAACTTGCTGACAGAGCTCATGCATATCTAGAAGGGAAGATTGAAGATATGTTGGTAAAGGTGGATAAATTTATTTTTCCAGTGGATTGTATTGTGCTAGACTTTGAGGCAGACAAAGAAGTGCCAATCATTCATGGGATACCTTTCTTAGCCACAGGAAAAATTTTAATTGATGTTAAAAAGGGAGAATTAACCATGAGGGTAAATGACCAGCAAGTTACATTCAAAGTGCTGGATTCCATGAAGAGTCCCGATGAGATTGAAGATTGTAATTTTATCAGTGTTGTGGACTTTGTTGTAGCAGAGAGATTACACAGTTGCTGCTGTAAAGAAGAAATCAATGTTGTAACATTTGAAGAACTTGATAATGAAGATCATGGAGTAGCTAACATAGCATGGTCAGGGGAGAAGCAACTCTTTAGAATCGACGAGCAAATCCAGCAAAGGGAACTCACTCCAGACCAACAAGAATTCAAGGTTAATGGGTCGAGAGTGAAGCACTATATGGGAGATAATATGAACAGCCTAAAGAATGATCGGTTCTTGAAGGATCCAGGTTGAGGAAACATGAAAGTTCAGGTTGAAAGACCTAAAATCAAGTGCTAATTGGGAGGCAACCCAATAATGGAAGTTGTTTCAAGTTTTTTTAAGGCATTGAATTTAGCTTTTAAATTATTTAATTTGTCTTTTTGTTATTTTAAGTGTGCATCTAATTTTTTTTTATGTCTTTGTGTTAAATTACAACAAAAAAATGTGAGAAAAAAAAGAGCAGGAAGGAATTGCTGCAGCATCACTTACAGTATGACATATAACAAAAGATTCTCAAACAACAAAGGCATTTCTTGCTTTTACAGTAGCAAATGGATTGATCAGATTTTATGATAAGGAGCGTTTGAGAAGTATATCAAAGAAAAATTGACCCTTTACAGCCTATGTTGTAATAGTGCTTCTAGCAACAAGGCAATACCCCTAACCGCTAGTTTATTTTACTTCTCGCTGCAAAACTTTTCTTTCATTTAGTGTTAATTTTCTAATTCATTTTGCATGTCCTTTTATTTAGTGTATGCATGTAGGTTTATGTGGTTTTGTTTTGTGTGCTTGTGAGGACATAAGAAAACTCAAGTTTCGGGGGGTTGTGTTTCTGAGTGCATGTGTTTATGCTTGTGTTCTGTAAAGCTCTGTTATCTAATATTTGTGTATAGATTTGAAAACCTAATGAAGATAAATTGAGTGTTATTTAATATTTATGAGAAAGCCAAGTAGAGATAGTTATAGATGGAGGTTGAACTTCTGTCCCAACACTTAGACTTTGGTTGAGTTTTATGAGAATGTTGTAACAGAGCCAGGAAAACAAAAAAAAAGTAGAAAATATCTCAAGTTTGGGGGAAAATTTTTGTTGGACTGTGCCTGTTATGAAATAAATTCCGATCTAATAGTTTAAGTTGCTGAGTAACCAGGGTTGAGTATGCACCCCATATGCAAACTTGAGTCCAAAGGCAACACGAGCTACGAGCAGTGCTGCAGCATTTATGAAAAAAAAAGAAAACAAAAAGAAGAAGAAAAGCAAAAAAAAAACGGTGATAAAGAGGTCCGCTACCTAGGATATTGAGTAACCTGGTTTGTTCATGAGCCCCATGTTCAGCCTTGAATCAAAAGCGTCGAAAGGTATAACCTAGATATAACATCCTGAATGCGTTGCTGTAACAACTTTGACATGTACTTTGAATGAGTAATTGGGTGTCGTCATTACAAGTGATAAGCATTCACATGAAAGCTCAATGTTGCATTAAAGGGTTTAACTGAAACAAAAATTATTATTGTTGTAGCACAGTTTGAATAAAATTGTGAGTTTTGCTCCCCCATATGTGAATATATTTGTGTTCTACCTCTTAATTGTATACAAAGTTTGTGCAATGTTGTAGCACCTCTGGAATTTGATCAAAGTGGCACATACACACTTTGGACATAATAGATCCTAAGTCTAGAACTGAATTACTATGGCAATTTTGTATGATTAAGAGTGTAATCTGAGGGTGGAAGAATCCTTGCAAATTTGATGACAGAGTTAAGTTATGTGTTGCATGACTGTGTGATTGAAGTGTTAGCATTGTTGTCATTACTTGAGAACAAGTAATGGTTTAAGTTTGGGGGTGTGATAACTCTATGAAATGAGAGTTATCATAGCACTTTTTGACTTAAATTAATAATACTTAGAGAGTAAATGATGTGATTCTATTGCCTTTTTGTTACATTTTGCATAAATATTCATTTTAGTTTAGTCTTAATGAGTTTTGCTTAATTTAAAGTAATTTGTGCTTAAATTGTGTGCATAATTGTAGGTTTCCATAAGCTTATAATTCATGGAAGGAATGATGTTACAATAGGCTAGCAAAAAGGAGAAAGAACATGGCTATAACAAAATTGAAACGAATCTGGAACAGTGCAGTTGCTATAGTAATCTTGGAACAACGACAGAGAAAATTTCGTGCGGGATACTTGCAGAATTGCGATATGCATTTTCCTAATCTGACTTATACACGTCCTAGGCTTCTGTTTACCCTAATTTTTAACTATAAAAAAAGTACACATTATAAGGATTAGGGAGAGCCGTCACCCAAGGAGAAAAACACAAAGAAACAAAAGAAAAACAAGATTCAAGAGAGAGATTAAGGGCTGCACAAGAGGAGAATTTGCAGAAATCAATTAGGAGCTCAGTCCTTCTTATTCTTCTCTTGTTTTCTTGTTTTCTATTTATTTATAGGGATGTGTTTCATGGCTGAAACTTTGTTCTTTATTTTTCTTTTACAAACCATGAACTAAATTTATTTGTGCTTAAGTGATAAACAATCTTGATGGTTTATTGACTGAATATATGTGTTGTTGCATGTTTGCTGTAGCAGTTTGTTTTGATAGTATTTATTTTTATTCATTATTTTGGTTGAAAACCCATTTAATGATACAAGTTAGGAGAGAGCCGCAAAAGGGCCTATCTTAGTGGAACATATCAGAACAATACTTGATCTTAAATTGAGTTTCCCGGATTGAGTTTTACTTGAGTCCCAAAATGGTCATGCTTGATTTAAGATTAGTGATGAACTAAACATAGGGTTTCCCCTTGTAGGGTAAATAGAACTTAAGCGTGTAATGCTATATCTTATGTTGGCATAACAACTGATCACTGTTATGTTGCATATGGATATAAGATAGCCAACATGCGACGGTTGAGGATGCATAAAGATTCTGCCCAGTGCTAAAGCAAGTATTGCAGTAACTGAGCCAACCATTACAAAATAGCTTAGACCATTAAGAGAGTTTATTCACTCAACTACTCTATATTCTCATTGTTTTTATCCTTGAGTTTGACATGATAATCTACTTTGTTGCATTTTATTTATTGTGTTTTTATTTTAATTAGTAAATTAGTTTCATCAATTGTTTATCTTAATTTAGACACAAAATCTGCATTGTTAAGATTGCTGTAGCAAGTCTAATAACATCAATCCTTGTGGAGACGATCTTGAATACTCATCACTTTATTACTTGTTGTGTACACTTGCACATTGACACCAATAGCATTAGTATTTATACACCAACAATACTGATATTAATTAATCTATAAGTTAATAATCTTTTAATTTATAGAGTGTATATACAATTAAGTGAACATATATTTAATCAACTAGATAATTCGTAGTATTTTACCAACATAGCCAATTCAAAATTAATTAATCCCCCAAACATAGACTACAATTAACAAAAAAAAAGAGAATTCCTGTTGTTTTGAATTCAGCAGGAATAAGTAATATCAGAGATGAGATCCCACTATGTTTAGATTTGAAGAAAAACAAATAATAATCGAGTCATGTTTTATTTAATAACATATTATAACAATTATGTTTGTAAGTGATAACTCTAGGAAATAAGAGTTATTACATCAATTTTAGACTTAAATCAAGGTCATTTAGAGAACAAATAAACTGTTATTATTACATTTTGGTTACATTTTGTATAAACATTCATTTTAGTTGGGTTTTAATAAGTTTTGTTTAAATCAAGTAATTTGTGCTAAAAACCAGGTGCACAATTCTAGGTTTTAAATTCATAAGGGGATGCTAAGACATTAGATGAGCAAGAGGAGGAAAGAAGATGATCACAAAAGAAGACAAGCACAATCGGGAATAATGCAGTGCTGTTGTGGATGCTAGGGCAACCAGTGCTGCAGCAATTAGAGAACAATGCAGGAGAAAGCTTAAAGCGTGGGTCAGCCGTAAAATCGCGATCTGCATGTTTCCTAATTTAAACGCATGCACACGCATGGACTTTGGTTCTTTTACCCTAATTTGCAATTTCAAAGAAGACGTGCACCACATAGAAAGGCGGCAAAGAATTATCATAAAAAATAATTACAAAGGCAAGAAGAAGGAGATCAAGATTAAAGAGTGATATTCGGAAACAAAGAAAAGAACCGTGTATAATTATTTGTCTTTCATCGTGCTCAACTTATATTTTCTCTTCTTCCTTAAATTGTTTGGATGTATTCCGAGATCAATATATTTATGTTTATTTTTCTCATCCAGATTATGAACTAAATTTACTTGTGGTTGAATGACAAATAATCCAATGGGTTCTTGATTGTTCTTTTATGTTGTTATGGTAATGTTGTAGCATTATACTCTAGTAGTTTTTATTAATACAACTGTTATTTCGGTTGACCACCCATTTAATAGTTTCAGTTAAGATAGAGTAGTAAAAGGGCATGTCTTAGTGAATATTATTAGAGTATTACTTGTTCTTAAGTCGAGTTTCCTGGATTAGGTTACCTTAAATCCCATAAGGGCAATACTTGACGTTAAGATTTGTGACACTATAGACATAGGTGTTCACCTTGTAAGGTAGAGAGATTAAAGGTTATACTGTCGTACCATAAATATTTGAGCAACTGGTCATTGTTAGTAGATTTAAAGGTATGAGATTTCCAACATGCTGAAATACAAGTAAGCAACCCAAGAGGGGGGGTGAATTGGGATTCTAAAAAAAAATTATGCAATACAATTCGCTCAACAATTTAATCTATTGCCTTAATCAAATTGAAAACAATAAATTCAATCATGCACAATATTAAAAGAGTAAGGGAAGAGAAAACAAACACAATGATTTTTACGTGGTTCGGCAATCCCCGCCTACGTCCACGCCTCCAAGCTCACCGGGCTTGAGGATTTCACTAAGCTAGCCTCCCAAGGCTTCAAACGCTTACAATTGACTTCCAAGGTGTCAATGGACCTTTACAACAAGAGATTATCCCCAATCTCTTAACCCAAGTGTATCCCAACACTTACAATCACTCAAAGTAAAAGATTACAAATTGTTTTTCTCTCACACAATATTTAAGATTACAAATCAATGCCCAATGTGTGAATAGATGAAGAGAAAATGTGTTTAAAGCTCTATGAAGATTGTATTCTCGAATATAAGCTCAATGGTTGTGTTGTGATCAACCTTTGTTTGGATTTGAATGAGCTTATTTATAGTTGCAGCTGAAAACTAGCCGTTATAGACTGTCTGCACACTGTCGGATCGCCGTTAACTAGATATCGGATCGCCGTTTGACTGGTCAATATGACCGTTGGGGCTGATTTTCAAATTGTCGGATCGCCGTTATCTAGATGTCGGATCGCCGTTAGTGTCCAGAGACTAATCTTCAATTCTGTTAGATGTCGGCGAGCCGTTATCACGAAGTCGGATCGCCGTTAGTGTCCAGAGGCTGATCTTCAATTCTGCTCGATGTCGGCGAGCCGTTAACAAAATGTCGGATCGCCGTTTTCTACAGTGACTGCTACAGTGACTACTACAGTGCACTATTTTGTAAAATAATAGTTTGACCCTCAAACTTTATATAACTGTACTATGGCCCAAAACGGTATGAAACTTTGCAAATAAGTCCAATTTCAGAATTTCTAAATAATACTTTGTTAATCCCAAAACTTTCTGAAATTATGGTATAGCCAAAAATGCTATGACACTTTTCAAATAAGTCCTTCACCAAAATTTCAAGCAATACTTCTTTATTTCAAAGTTTTCAAAATTCTTTCAATTAAACCATAAACTTTAAAAAAACAACCAATTTCAAAAAATCATTTTTCCATTAAATATGAAACATTTATAATGTGAAAATAATGATTTATTTAAAAAGAATAAAAACAATCAATTTCATAAAATCATTTTTCCATTAAATATAAAACCTTTAAAATGTGAAAATAATGATTTATTTAAGATGTATAAAAAATAATTTGATCTTAAAAGATTAATCATTCTTAATTTTGTTTGTTATCATCAAAATCAATATTATGGAAACATATATGTTAACACATGCGATAGCTGCGGATGCAGATTTATTCTACCCATTGTTGCAGCACTTACTGTAACAACTGGTGCTAATTTGGTAAACAACAGTCACCCCATTAGGAGAGTTTGATCATTCAACTACTATATTCTCAATTCAATCTTAGGCACATTTAACTTAGTTTATTTCATCACAGTATTGTTTTATTTCTATCTCTCACAATTATTAGTTATGATAGAATTATTTGACAATTGTTTGTTTTGGTCTTTAGTGGATTTGCACTATTGTGATTGCTTTAGCATTTTAGAGTAACATCAATCCCTGTGGAGACGATCTTGAATACTCATCACTTTATTACTTGTTGTTTATACTTGCACATTGGCACTGATAATTATTGATTATAGAAATCAATCAACAAGTTTTTGGCGCCATTACCGGAGATTGATTGTTTATTTTTGAAGTGTGAAGTAAATCTTGATAGCGCCAAATTTGATTTGATTCATTCTATTTATTGGTAGATCGGTACATGCATGCGCAAAGAAAGATATGTGGCATTCCAATTCGATCCTGAAATTGAAAGGACTGTCAAGAGACTACGAAGAGAACAAAGGAATTCAGAAATTGCTTCAAGCATGAATAATTTACAGGATTCGCAAAATTTGAATCCTCACGGGCCCCTACAACCAGTCAACATTTAAGAAGAGCATAATGAACATGCCAACGGGAGACAACCAGGAAACTACAATATTATTTACATGGCTGATGACAGAGATAGAGCTATAAGAGATTACGATGTACTAACCCCGCAAGTTGTGCACCCTGGGATCATCAGACCTGAGGTAGAAGCAGCAAGTTTTGAGTTGAACTTAGTGATGTTTCAAATGTTACAAAAAGTGGCACAATTCAATGGATTGCCTAATGAAGATCCTCATCTCCATCTTAAATTGTTCTTGGAAGTAAGTGATGCTTTCAAGATTGCTGGAGCAACAAAAGATGCCTTAAGGCTGAGGCTCTTCCCTTATTCCTTAAGAGATCGAGCAAGAGCATTGTTAAATTCATTACCCTCTGATTCTATCACTACATTAAATGAATTAGCTGATAAATTCCTAATGAAATACTTCCCACCAACAAAAAATGAAAAACTGCGGAATGAGATTACTTCCTTCCATCAACTTGAAGATGAAAGTTTATACGAGGCGTGGGAAAGATTCAAGGAATTGCTAAGAAGGTGTCCTCATTATGGTATCCCTTGTTGCATTCAATTGGAAACTTTCTACAATGGGTTGAATCCGAGTACAAGATTAATGGTGGATGCTTCAGCAAATGGAGCTCTGTTATCCAAATCTTACACTGAAGCTTACGAAATTCTGGAAAGAATTGCCAACAATAATTACCAATGGCCTTCAACCAGGCAACCAGCAGCAAGAGGATCAGCAGGGGTACATAACATTGATGCAATTACAGCCTTATCAGCATAAGTAGCCTCATTGACTAACATGGTAAAAGCCATGACAGCTGCTCCAGCAACAGTAACGCAAGTTACTGAACTTTCTTGTGTCTGTTGTGGTGAAGAACATGATTTTGATAGTTGTCCTGGAAATCCAACTTCAGTAAACTATATGGGTAACTTCAATCGACAACTTCAGAACAATCCATATTCAAATACTTACAACCTAGGCTAGAAGCAACACCCAAATTTCTCATGGGGCAACCAAAATTGAAATGCTCCAATATTGAATGGATTGAGTAGAAACACACAACCACCTGGTTTTCATCAACAAAGTCAAGGGCAAAAGCACATTAATCAGGATCCAATCACTTCGCTGGAAGCACTGATCAAGGAGTATATTGCAAAGAATGAAGCAATTGTGCAGAGTCAAGCTATGTCCTTGAGAAACCTTGAGATCCAAATGGGACAACTAGCCATAGCAATGAGCAACGGAACTCAAGGAAGCCTACCTAGCAACATAGAAGACCCTAGGAGAGAGAGTAAAGAACATTACAAAGTAATTAGTTTGAGATCTGGAAAGAATGTCGATATCCCAGTTGAAGTGACAAAAAATGGGATGGAATACAATTCAGCACAACAACCAACTCAAAAGGAAAGCCTGTTATAGCAAACTCCTCTTCAAGACACTGGTTACATGGGCCAAGCTATAGCAACTGCAGAGGAAATTCAACCAGAACATGCTGAAAAAGAAGTCACAACACCAGTAGTTACAACTTGCACCAAATCAAACAAATAAAGTTTGATTTTTCCTAAAGCTACCCAGCAGTTTAGACATCCACCACCTTTCCCACAAAGGTTGTAGAAGCAAAAACAAGACAAGCAATTCAGTAAATTCCTAGAAGTACTGAAGCAATTGCACATAAATATACTTTTTGTGGAAGCTTTAGAGCAAATGCCAAATTATGTGAAATTTCTAAAAGATATCTTGGCACGAAAAAGAAGGCTGGGAAAGTTTGAAACTGTTGCTTTAACACAGCAAAGCAGTCATATGCTCTAGAGTAAAATTCCCACAAAATTGAAAAATCCAGGGAGTTTTACAATACCATGTTCTATAGGGACTAGGTATGCTGGCAGAACACTTTGTGACTTGGGAGCTAGTATTAATTTGATGCCATTATTCATATTTAAGCAGCTAGGAGTAGGGAAGTGCAGACCAACAACAGTCACTCTGCAATTAGCTGGCAGATCTCATGTATACCCTGAAGGAAAGATAGAGGATGTATTGGTGAAGGTTGCCAAATTCATCTTTCCAATGGATTTCATTGTGCTGGACTTTGAAGTTGACAAAGAGTTACCCATTATACTTGGAAGACATTTTCTAGCAACTAGAAAAACTTTGATAGATGTGCAGAAAAGAGGGCTCACCATAAGAGTGAATGATCAGCAAGTCACATTTAATGTACTAGAGGCTATGAGGAACCCTGATGAAGTAGAATATTACAATTTCCTAAGTGTAGTGGATTTTGTTGTAGCAGACAGAATGGACAGATGCTGTAGTAATGTACTTGACAAAGTCACCACCTTTGAGGATGCTGAAGAGTAAGATGTTACAGCAATCCAAATAGATTGGATGGACAAACAGCAATCTGATAGGCACAATAGGTTTATTAGACACCTGAATCTTTTAGACAGGGAAGTAAAAACAACTTTACCATCTATTGAATCACCTCATAGTTTTAAATTAAAATTGTTACCTTCACATTTAAAGTATGTTTATCTTGGTCAAAACAACACACTCCTTGTAATCATTTATTTTACTTTGGATGCAGGTCAAGAACAGAGTCTAGTAGATTTGTTGAGAAAATACAGAAGAGCAATTGGATGGACCATAACAGATATAAAGGGGATAAGCCCATCCATATGTATGCATAAAATCATATTAGAGAATTGTTCCAGCAATTCGGTGGAGCACCAGAGAAGGCTGAATCCTATTATAAAAGAAGTGGTGAAGAAGGAAATCATCAAATAGTTAAATGTTGGAGTCATATCCCCAATATCAGACAGTTCATAGGTAAGTCCAGTTCAATGTGTTCCAAAGAAATGAGGGATAACAGTAATGGCTAATGAGAAGAATGAACTTATTCCTACAAGGACAGTGACTGGATGGAGAGTGTGTATGGATTACAAGAAGCTCAACAAAGCCACAAGGAAAGACCATTTCCCACTTCCATTCATAGATCAGATGTTGGACAGACTTACTGGAAAACAGTACTACTGCTTCTTAGATGGGTATTCAAGCTACAACCAGATTGCTATAGCTCCAGAGGATTAAGAGAAGACTACGTTTACTTGTCCCTATGGAACATTTGCCTTCAGAAGAATGCCATTTGGGCTATGCAATGCTCCAGCAACTTTTCAGAGATGCATGATGTCTATATTTTCTGATATGGTAGAGCAGACTTTGGAAGTTTTCATGGATGACTTCTCAGTTTTTGAGGAAACATACAATGATTATTTACACAACTTGGAAGAAGTTCTTAAAAGATGTGAGATGACCAACTTAGTACTCAATTGGGAAAAAATATCATTTCATGGTGCAAGAAGGAATAGTGCTGGGTCACAAGATATCCAAGAATGGTATTGAGGTAGACAAAGCCAAGATAGAGGTAATAGATAAACTGCCACCTCCAACTTCAGTAAAGGGTATTAGGAGTTTTTTGGGTCATGCTGGATTCTACAAAAGATTCATTAAGGATTTTTCCAAAGTAGCTAAGCCTCTGTGTTCATTGTTGGAGCATGACAAACCATTTCACTTTGACAAAGAATGCCTTCAAGCATTTGGAGAATTAAAGAAAGTTCTGATCACTGCTCCAATAGTTATATCTCCAAATTAGACTTTACCATTTGAATTGATGTGCGATGCTAGTGATCATTCTGTGGGAGTAGTATTAGGGCAAAGAAAGGATAAGGTTTTTCATTTCATATACTATGCAAGCAAAACATTCACTCCAACTAAGATTAATTACACCACTACAGAAAAAGAGTTGCTAGCAGTAGTTTTTGCTTTTGACAAATTCAGAGCTTATCTGGTGGGTACTAAAGTAACTGTTTACACAGACCATGCAGCTATCAAATATTTAATTTCAAAGAAAGATGCCAAACCAAGATTAATCAGATGGATCTTACTGCTTCAAGAATTTGATCTGGAAATTAAAGATAGAAAAAAGGACTGAGAATCAAGTGGCAGACCACTTGTCACAGCCAGAAGCAGACACTAGTACATTGACAAAGAAGGGCATCACGGAAAATTTTCCTGATGAATAGCTGTTGGTAGTACAACAAGCACATATATTGCAGCAGTCAGAATCTCCATGGTATGCAGACTTTGCTAACTACTTAGTAAGTGGGTTGCTACCACCTGAGCTGAAGTTTCAAGAGAAAAAGAAATTTCTTCATGATGTTAGAAGTTATCAGTGGGATGACCCACATTTATATAAGCTATGCTCATATCAAGTAATAAGAAGATGTATTACAGCAGAAGAAATACCTCATATACTGGAGTCATGTCACGCTGCAGCATATGAAGGACATTTTGGTGGTCACAGAACAGTTGCCAAAGTTATGCAATCAGGTTATTATTGGCCCACTATTTTTAAAGATGCTTATGAATTTATTAAATGTTGTGATAGGTGTCAAAGGACAGGGAACATAACTAGCAAACATGATATGCCATTGACTAACATACTGGAAGTAGAAGTTTTTTATGTTTGGAGAATAGATTTCATGGGGCCTTTTCCCCCATCCTTTGGGAACTTATATATCCTTGTTGCTGTGGATTATGTCTCCAAATGGGTAGAAGCTGTAGCATTACCTACCAATGATGTTAAAATCGTGGTGACTTTTCTTCAGAAAAATGTTTTTTCCAGGTTTGGCACTCCTAGAGCAATTATCAATGATGAAGGCACACATTTTTGCAACAAAATCTTTACTTCAGCAATGATGAAATATGGAGTCAGACACAAGATAGCAATAACATATCACCCACAATCCAATGGTCAGGCTGAAATGTCCAATAAAGAAATTAAAAAGATCTTAGAAAAAGTGGTGAACCCAACGAGGAAGGATTGGTCTTTACACTTGCATGACTGTCTATGGGCCTACAGAACAGCATACAAAACTCCACTTGGTATGTCTCCTTACCGAATTATTTATGGCAGAGCTTGTCATTTGCCACTAGAGCTAGAGCATAAAGCACATTGGGCACTGAAGAAATTAAACTGGGATATGCATGCTGCAGCAGAGCAAAGGAAACTTCAACTTTGTGAGCTTGATGAATTACGGCTATTTTCATATGAAAATGCAAGAATCTATAAAGAGAGGACCAAACACTGGCATCACAAGCATATTTAGCACAGGCAATTCAACCCTGGTCAATTAGTGTTGCTTCACAATACAAGACTAAGATTATTTCCGGGAAAGCTCAAGTCACGATGGTCTGGCCCGTTTAAGCTATTAAAATCGTATCCTCATGGAGCTGTTGATCTTCTCCATGAACAAACAGGCTACGAATTCAAGGTTAATGGACACATGGTTAAGCATTACATACATCCAGCAGCAGAATGTTCAAAGGAGGTGTTACTCCTTAAAGAACCCAGCTATTGAACAAAGAAATAAGGTCAGGCTGAAGGACTTTAAATCAAACGCTTTATGGGAGGCAGCCCATTGAAGAGATAGCCACTTCAAACCAATTTTAATATCCTTTGATTTTGTAGATAGCTCTTCTTTTTTTACATTTTATTTAATCATGTTTTTCCATATTAACCATTTATTTTTATCCTTTTCCATTATTGCATACTTTATTTTCACTTTAATTTGATATATCTATTTCTTTTAATAATTTTAGACTTAATTTTAGTAAGTGTGACAATTGAATTCCATATTGACAAGCAAATGGATGCTGCTACAGCTAATTTTACCATTACAGTAAATTAAAAGCTGGAGCCTTTCACTTACTGTTGGAGATAAAATCGTGACAGATGGACGCATGGATATGGATAGAAATTGCGAAAACAAATCTCCGAAATTAAAGCTTTAAATTCACTGGCCGATGATTTTGGGATATGTACATTTAATTCAAAATATTTTATTCCCTCAATTATTTCAAGTTCCTGTATTTATCTCCAATTAAAAGTCCACTATAAAAAGGAGTCATTGTGCTTAATACTCTACACCACTATTCCCCATCTTCTTCAAAAATCTAACTCTCCTAACTCTTAACTTCTTCTTCTCTTTTTACTCTCAGGAATAGTAGCCTCAATTTGTTACTGCTACAGCAATGCCGAGATACAAGAAAACTGTAAGCCGCCTCAAAGATCCGTCACGATTTCAGAGTTACCACGCTAAAGAAAAATATGAAGAATTCATAGAGCCGCGTCAGATTCTGGAAGAAAAAGGGTTTCAATTTCCAGACCAACTCACGGGAATTGTGCAAACAATTTATAATGTTGTAGCAAAGCGAGTATGGCTAGAGTTTTGCAACCACCCTCGAGATCCTGTGCTGCCTGTAGTCAAAGAATTTTACGCCAATTTGGTAAGCCCTGATCAGCACTACATTTAGGTAAGAAATACACTTGTCCCATTAGACTCCCGAGTTATCAATGCTTTCTATAACTTACCTGCTGAAATTACTTGTGAGTATGCTAAGTTTCGTGATAAGTTAACCCTGAAAAAGTGAAACACCATTTTCACAACTCTTACAATCGAAGGGGCATCATGGGCTAACGAGGAAGGGCGTGTAGTTAATAGCATAGATTTGAAACCTATTGTTAAGGTGTGGGTGAAATTTTTGAAATCTAGGCTTATGCCCACCACTCACACTACTACAGTTTCGTAAGAAAGGTTGGTTTTGTTATATGCCATAGTTCTAGAGCTTCCTATAGACGTAGGTAGCATCATTGCGAAAGAAATATGAGATTATGCAGTCAAAACTCATCGAATTGCTGCCTTGCTATTTCCCTCACTCGTTACCAGCATTTGTGTAGTTTCAGGTGTTCGTCTTGACACCAGAGATGAACATGTAAAAAATGATGGTGCCTTTACGGCACGTACCATTGAGCGAGTTGCTGGTGAGAGTGTTGGAACAACCACTGAACCAGCTATTGTCACAGGAGCAAGACGAGCTATTGGCTTGGAACATACTATCCAGGGACTCAGCAACAGTATAACTCAATGTGTGGAAGCTCAACAGAGGGAAAATGGTCGGTTTTGGAGTTATCTACAGCACCTGGACAACCAACTATACCAATTTGCTCTGTACATGAAACGCACTAACCAGAACTTCCCTGATGCACTGCCCCAGTAGTTTAATTTTGACAACCACACCACAGATGCTCCAGCGGAGGCTAGTACAGAAGCCACTACCACAGAAGAACCAGCAGAAGATGTTGCAGCCGAGCCACAAGCAGAGGAAGAATCAGAAGATGCTGAACCATCTGATACACTTGAGGAAGAAGGTGACAAGTTTGAGACTGATAGCTCACCCACAGAAGTGGAGGACAATTCGGAGAAGGAACGTGAGGAACCAACTATCCCGGCCCGGCCCAAAACTAGGAAAAAGCACATTATTTAAGAAGAGGAAGAGGAAGATCTTGAAGAGGAGTCGTCTATTCCAGTCCTCACGAGCAAGAGAAAGGTCAAGGGCAAAGCAAAAATGACAACACCTCCAGCCTCTGAAGATGAAATGAAGCAAGTCGATGTTGAGCTGGCTGCTGCAGCAGCCAGATCTATGCATACACCTGAGCAAGCCAAGCAACTACTTGCGGTCATTGGGGCCATCATAGCTGAGGGCCAGGCAGCTAATGCATTAAATACAAAGCCTCCCTAACAAACTCCTAGCCAGTCTATTTGCACCAGTCCAAGACAATCCAGTAAACGAAAAGATAGTACATCTACAGGTATTGCTATAGCAACCCCAACTCCTCTCGCTAGCCCCGTAGCGAAAAAGACAAAGTCGTTGCCGACTGCTTCCCAAAAGCTTCACCAAAGGATAAGCTGCGCAGTGCATCCAAGAAGCGCTGATAGAATCCCATCATGTGCTGCAGTCCCTACCACAGGAGAGTACTCTTTCCTTATTAGTTTGTTCTAATAATAAAAAAAAATTTGTTTGTTAATTTATGTGGTATTTTCTAAGGTCTTCCATATCATTGTCAAGTTGTGTGTATTTGTTATGTATGCTTGTGATGACACAACATCTCTCAAGTTTGGGGGGGTTGTTTCTGAATGCATGTGTTTATGTATGTGTTTATATTTGTGCTGTACGAAGCTCTTTATCTAATATTTGTGTATGGATTTGAAAGCCTAATGAAGATAAATTGAGTGTTAGTCAATATTTATAAGAATGCCAAGTAGAGACAGTTATAGATAGAAGTGAAATTTTGTCCCAACACTTAGACTTTGGTTGAATTGTATGAGATTGCTAGAACAGAACCAAAAGAATATAAAAGATCTTAAGTTTGGGGGGAGAAGCAAGTTGATTGACTATGATATCTATGAAATAAACTTTGCTCCAATGGTTCCAGTTGCTGAGTAACCAGATCTGAGTATGTACCCCATATGCATAATTATGTCAAAGGTAGCGAGAGTTATGAGCAATGTTGTAGCAGTTCTAAAAAAATAGAGAGAAAAAGAAGTCCTCTGTCTACGGCATTGAGTAGCCAGGTTTGTTCATGAGCCCCATGTTCAGCTTTGAGTAAAAGATACCTCTAGATAAGATTATACCACAGATATTGCTACAGCAACTCTGATCTGGGCAAGGTTTAAGTAATTAGGCGTCATCATTACAAGTGATTGACATTCACTTGAAAGATAAATGTTACAGTGAGGAGGATGAGTACTCTCTAGTTTAATCAAAGTTAAAACAATCACAGTTTGAGTATGTGAAATATATGCTACCCTATTTATGAATGAAGTATATCACTGCGGAAATTTATGCAGTCTTTCGGTAATATTACAGCATATCTGGAATTCATTCAAAGGAAGCACACATACACTATGGATAGAAAGAAGCTTAAATCTAGAACTGATTTACTATGGGCATTTTGTATGATTGGGATTGCGATCTGAAGGTGGAAGAATCCTTGCAAAGTTGATAAAAGAGCTAAGGTTTTGTGCATGTTTGTTTGCGGGAAATGCTAGTATGTGTCATTACTTGAGGGCAAGTAATGGTTTAAGTTTGGGGGTGTGATAACTCTAGGAAATGAGAGTTATTACATCAATTCTAGACTTAATCAAAGTCATTTAGAGAACAAATAAGGTGTTTTTATTACATTTTGGTTACCTTTTGCAGAAACATTCATTTTAGTTGGGTTTTAATAAGTTTTGTTTAAATCAAGTAATTTGTGCTAAAAAAACAGGTGCATAATTGTAGGTTTTAAATTCATAAGGGGATGCTGAGACATTAGATGAGCAAGAGGAGGAAAGAAGATGGCCACAAAAGAAGACAAGCACAATCGGGAATCATGCAGTGCTGTTGTGGATGCTAGAGCAACCAGTACTGCAGCAATCAGAGAGCAATGCGAGAGAAAGCTTAAAGCGTGGGTCAGCCATAAAATCGTGATCTGCATGTTTCCTAATTTAAACGCATGCACGCGCATGGACTTTGGGTCTTTTACCCTAATTTGCAATATAAAATGAGGCGTGCACCACATAGAAAGGCGGCAAGGAATTATCATAAAAAATAATTACAAAGGCAAGAAGAAGGAGATCAAGATTAAAGAGTGATATTTGGAAACAAAGAAAAGAACCGTGCAGAATTATTTGTCTTTTATCATGCTCAACTTATATTTTCTCTTCTTCCTTGAATTGTTTGGATGTATTCCGAGATCAATATATTTGTGTTTATTTTTCTCATTCAGATTATTAACTAAATTTACTTGTGGTTGAATGAGAAATAATCCAATGGGTTCTTGAATGTTCTTTTATGTTGTTATGGTAATGTTGTAGCATTATACTCTAGTTGTTTTTATGAATACAACTATTATTTCGGTTGACCACCCATTTAATAGTTTCAGTTAAGATAGAGCTGTAAAAGGGCATGTCTTAGCAGATATTATTAGAGTATTACTTGTTCTTAAGTCGAGTTTCTTGGATTAGGTTACCTTAAATCCCATAAGGGCAATACTTGACGTTAAGATTTGTGACGCTATAGACATATGTGTTCACCTTGTAGGGTCGAGAGATTAAAGGTTATAATGTCGTACCATAAATATATGAGTAACTGGTCATTGTTAGTAGATTCAAAGGTATGAGATTTCCAACATGCGATAGCTGCGGATGCAGATTTATTCTACCCATTATTGCAGCATTTGTTGTAACAACTAGTGCTAATTTGAGGTGCTTTATTGATTTGATGTTAGTGAGAAGTTAAAATGTGTATACTTGGTGGAAAATTAATGTAAAAATATCCGGTACTTTTTTTTCAAATAGTCTGCCGCTACTGTAGAATCTCGTGGATAAACAATACAGCCGCTATAAATTAATATCAGAATCATACAATTCTATTAATATAAAGAGATACTGATATTAATTAATCTATAACTTAATAATCTTTTAATTTATAGAGTGTATATACAATTAAGTGAACATATATTTAATCAACTAGATAATTCGTAGTATTTTACCAACATAGCCAATTCAAAATTAATTAATCCCCTAAATATAAATTACAATTAAAAAAAAAAAAGAGAATTCCTGTTGTTTTGAATTCAGCAGGAATAAGTAATATCAGAGATGAGATCCCACTATGTTTAGATTTGAAGAAAAACAAATAATAATCGAGTCATGTTTTATTTAATAACATATTATAACAATTATGTTTGTAAGCCTAGCAAATTATTATTTTATAGTAAGAATGTGACCATACAATTATAAAACATAATCTCTTATACAACTTATTGATTGATTAATATCAATATCTCTTTAAATTAATAGATGTTGCATGATTTATTTATTATTAATTTATAGAAGTGTTACTGTATATCCATGCAAATATATAGGATTGATTGTGTCATTGGCTTGCTTAAAATAGGATGTGGTTAATTTCGTTGGAGGGCGTGGCTTCTAGAAACATCTTTACATATTAAAACAATAGTTTGACGATTGATATAATGAGAAAGAATCTAACAATAAACTAAACATAATAATAACACTAAAAACGATCAAATTAATTTAATGTATGTTAAAATTGTTGTCATAATGCAACATGATATTAAAGTCAATAGTTAATTTAAACAAACACAACATAATTTATTTAATCCTCATTTATGGAATCTTTTAATTCCATTAAAGTCATTGCAACTCGTTTCTCAATATTCACTCATATAAATAAAGACTTATGCTACCCTGATTGATGTAGATCTCTTATACTTCTAATTAAGTTATTGATAATTCACCTAAGAAATAGAAATATGTTGAAGAGCCTTAGTTTCATCATCTTGGCTTTGTTCGTAGTGGCAAACACTAAAAGTAGACTTATTTTAGCCAATCATATTGGCCAAGGATTTACCGTAGATGCGTCATTTTCTAGTAATCCTACAGCATCACCAGACATTGTTGATTGCTCAGGGATTACAAAGGAAGAGTGTTTGATTGCGAAGCTAAAGAAAGCACTCGAAGACTATATCTATCATTGTCCCCCAGGGGGATGCAAATGATTTTGATAATCAGTTATTTCTTTTCTCTTTTATGAGTGCTTTTGCAACAATGATCAAGTGTAGTGAAATTGAAACTATATCTTAATAAAAAAAAGAAACTAATCCATTATGAGCATGCAATGTTATGATATGTGCCTTTTGTTCATGCATCTGATGCTATTTTGTTGTATACAAATCGTTAACTCAATCTATGAGAGAGTAATCTGTTGAAATACTAATAATGATCATTATTACTGTGTTAGTACTAGCAATATTTGAACGTTCAATCAATTTCCTCTTTGGGTGAGGCTGCATCCTCACAAAAAGGGAAAATAAATCCTTGTATTTTATCGAAATCTCATATTACTAAACTGTTTGAGTTAATTTAATGGAAAAATTCAATCTAATTGCCTGAACTAATTTATGTATAGACTTCAATTTAAATTATGAAAATATCAATTTTACCCCAAGAAACGTGAACATATCATCTTACCCTTTTTTATTACTAAAAAAATAGATTAAAAATTTCATTTACGCTTATCTTCTAAACAAAAATTGAGGTAAGTTGAGGTTTTCATGATTTTCCTATTATTCTGGCACGTATTGACCTCATCTACTAAACATACAAAAGTCTTTCTCTAATTAGATGCAATGTTGTCATGGCGGATTCGCAAATTGCATTCAAGATGAAAAAAAATTTAATGCAAGTAAATGGACAATTTGTTGGCTAAGCCACACAACAAAAGTCACCTGTAATTGTAACCAGAATTTTAATTTCATCACTTGAAAATAAAAATATTGGCTTTTAATTTCTTTTATTTTATGTTATTTTATTTCATTTAAGAAAAACTTGTTAGTAATTACAAAATTGTTTCAAGCAATTTCTTCTAAATACAAATATGTATTATTTTATTTATTTTCGATGGCTAGTTTGGCTTTAATTTAAGATTTGTCTTTGAAATTTAGATATTTCTTTATTCTTGTTATATAATTAAATAATATAATATTTATACTTGATTGATGACTTAAAATGATAATATGTTAGTTTGTTAATTTTTATGCAACTAGTATGGTAAGAAATTGTTTTTGATAAGACAATAGTGAAAATAGAGATAACAATAAGATTAATCATTTAATGATGCAAAATATAGGCTTCATCATGTTGGCTCCTGCAAATTTAAGACCTAGATGTTGTTATTACTAAGAATAACAAGTAGGAATTTTAATCAATGATGTCTTTTTGAACGTTTCTTTTTCGGTCTTTCTATTGTAATGCTCTTGAGATGTTATGAATTAAACAAATACAAGTTCTTAATCTCACGCTCTTATTAGATGAGAAGCATCATAAAAAGAAGAAGCAAATTCTCAAATTGGGTGGCCAAAAAACTTGTGGCAATAAATTAAGTCTTTTGAGCAAGCTGGGGGAGTCAAGCCTACTGTGCGAATTGAATAGCAAAGTAGCAACAAGTGGATAATGAGTACAATGAAGCCAATAACTAATGCTGCTTTAATTTGGTCACCGTATTAAGGTGCTTGGAGGTAAACTTATGGCCAACCTACTAATGAAATGTAAAAATGTCAATGATTTTAGTTTCATCATCACCTAAAATTATTGATTACTCAAGACTTACCAGGGAGGAGTGTTTGATTGAAAAGTTAAAATAGGCTCTCAAAGACTCTATCTACCCTTGTTTCGCAAGGGGATGCAAATGAACTTGATAATCAGTTAGTTCTTTTATCTTTTATGTGTCCTTTTGCAGTAATGATCAATTGTAGTGGAATTAAAATTGTGTTTTAATAAAAGAAGAAATTAATCCATTATGAGTACGAAATATTATGTCATGTGTTTTTTGTGTGTTCACCTAGTGCTATTGACTCCTACAAATTCAAGACCCATATGTGGTTAGCACAAAGAATAACTTGTAAAATTAATTAGTTCAAGGAATTTTCGTTAATGTATTTAGTATTCAACTTTTCTTATTTTGTCTCTCTTCTGCAATGTTTTTGGGATGTTATGAATTAAACAAATACAATCTCCAATTCACACACTCTTATTAGATAGGAAGCATCATAAAAAGAAGAAATAAATTCTGAAAGTGGGTGACCAAAAAGACTTGAGATAGTGAATCACCTCTCAATATTTAAACTTTGCATACATACATAATTTTCAAACCATCCAGTAATTAATGTCGATGCTCATAATATCTTGAGCTTTTATTATAGTTTAATTAATGCTTTTAGATTTGGTTCAATGCTCCGGTGAGTTACACCAATTTTGCCTCCACATTTATGTCAGATAATGTTTTTCACTATTTGCATATTGCATTATTACACGAATCTTAATCTAAAACTTTTCAATATTTGTGTAAAATGATATTAACAGATAATTTGATGATTCACAAAAATGATTGAGTACTGATGAAGCATGGCTTGGCCTTGGTCGTTTTATATTGAATAAATGTGTAGGACTGATTATGTGCCATTTTTTGAGTGGTGATATTGAACCTTCTCAAAATATCTTTTCAGCCATCACCTTTTAATTAATTTACTTGATTAGCAAAAGTATCATTTTCCTAGCTCTAGCATTTACTTTGTTGTTTTTAGCCTGTCTTCTGATAGTGGTGGTGGCCATGAAGCTAAACAAAAACAACTTCAATATAATATCAGCACATCCTCTCTTTAATTCTATCATAGATAATTACATTAATTTCTTTTTTAATAAATGGTTTCTGTAAATTTAGCATCTTTAACACTAATGTTGTTTGTTTCTTTTGATCATGTTAAATTTCACTTTAAAAAAATGTTGGTTCTATAATATTCAGACTCAGTACATAATGCTTATATTAGAATTTCAACTTGATGATATTGGATATTTGACATTGTTATAGAGATTGATATAATTGCATTTGAGATCCTTTATTGATTTGCTGTTAGTGAGAAGTTAAAATGCGTATACTTGGAGGAAAATTAATGTAAAAATATCCGGTACTTTTTTTTTTCAAATGGTCTGCCGCTGCTGTAGAATCTCATGGATATACAATACAGCCTCTATAAATTAATATCAGAATCATACAATTCTATTAATATAAAGAGATACTGATATTAATTAATCTATAACTTAATAATCTTTTAATTTATAGAGTGTATATACAATTAAGTGAACATATATTTAATCAACTAGATAATTCGTAGTATTTTACCAACATAGCCAATTCAAAATTAATTAATCCCCTAAATATAGATTACAATTAACAAAAAAAAGAGAATTCCTGTTGTTTTGAATTTAGCAGGAATAAGTAATATCATAGATGAGATCACACTATGTTTAGATTTGAAGAAAAAAAATAATAATCAAGTTATGTTTTACTTAATAACATAGTATAACAATTATGTTTGTAAGCCTAGCAAATTATTATTTTATAGTAAGAATGTGACCATACAATTATAAAACATAATCTCTTATACAACTTATTGATTGATTAATATCAATATCTCTTTAAATTAATAGATGTTGCATGATTTATTTATTATTAATTTATAGAAGTTTTACTGTATATCCATGCAAATATATAGGATTGATTGTGTCACTAGGTTGCTTAAAATAGGGTGTGGTTAATTTCGTTGGAGGGCGTGGCTTCTAGAAACGTCTTTACATATTAAAACAATAGTTTGACGATTGATATAATAAGAAAGAATCTAACAGTAAACTGAACATAATAATAACACTAAAAATGATAAAATTAATTTAATGTTTGTTAAAATTGTCGTCCTAATGCAACATGATATTAAAGTCAATAGTTAATTTAAACAAACACAACATAATTTATTTAATCCTCATTTATGGAATCTTTTAATTCCATTAAAGTCATTGCAACTCGTTTCTCAATATTCACTCATATAAATAAAGACTTATGCTGCCCTGATTGATGTAGATCTCTTATACTTCTAATTAAGTTATTGATAATTCACCTAAGAAATAGAAATATGTCGAAGAGCCTTAGTTTCATCATCTTGGCTTTGCTCGTAGTGGCAAACACTGAAAGTAGACTTATTTTAGCCAATCATATTGGCCAAGGATCTACCGCAGATGCGTCATTTTCCAGTAATCCTACAGCATCACCAGACATTGTTGATTGCTCAGGGATTACAAGGGAAGAGTGCTTGATTACGAAGCTAAAGAAAGCTCTCGAAGACTATATCTATCATTGTCCCCCAGGGGGATGCAAATGATTTTGATAATCAGTTATTTCTTTTATCTTTTATGAGTGCTTTTGCAACAATGATCAAATGTAGTGAAATTGAAATTATATCTTAATAAATAAAAAAAGAAACTAATGCATTATGAGTGTGCAATGTTATGATATGTGCCTTTTGTGCGTGCATCTGACGCTATTTTGTTGTATACAAATCGTTAACTCAATCTATGAGAGAGTAATATGTTGAAATACTAATAATGATCATTATTACCGTGTTAGCACTAGTAATATTTGAATGTTCAATCCATTTCCTCTTTGGGTGAGGCTGCAACCTCACAAAAAGGGGAAAAAAAACCCCCTTGTATTTTATCGAAATCTTATATTACTAAACTGTTTGAGTTAATTTAAGGAAAAAATTCAATTTAATTGCCTGAACTAATTTATGTATAGACTTCAATTTAAATTATGAAAATATCAATTTTACCCCAAGAAATGTGAACACATCGTCTTACCCTTTTTTATTACTAAAAAAATAGATTAAAAAATTCATTTACGCTTATCTTCTGTACAAAAATTGAGGTAAGTTGAGGTTTTCACAATTTTGAAGGATAAATTGAAGATTTTTATTGGCAGGAGAATGAATTGAAGTTCGCCCAGTTAATATAACAAAATTTTCCTATTATTCTGGCACGTATTGACCTCATCTACTAAACATACAAAAGTCTTTCTCTAATTAGATGCGATGTTGTCGTGGCGGATTCGCAAATTGCGTTCAAGATGAAAAAACATTAATGCAAGTAAATGAACAGTTTGTTGGCTAAGCCACACAACAAATTTAATTACTCCAGTTCTGTTTGTTGAGTGTTAGAAAATGAATATTTATAAAGGAGAAAACCGTCATTTTACATTTCAAGTCTTACTAACAACCCTTACTTTTATGTGTTTAAGCTTTTTGTAATTTAATTATGTGTGTTTTTTTTAATTAAGTATTTTATGTGTTTTAGGGGCATCATAGTTATTTCATAATAAATCAAAGATCAGACGGCAAAACAAACACCGCTTTTGAACTCAGAACGGTCGAAAACCTTAGGAGGAGCATAAAAGGAAAAATGGCACTGTTTACATGCATGATACTATTCACACATACGGTACTGTCTACGTTACTATTCACAACATTGTTTATATAGACGGATCGATGATGTGGCATTAATCGATGATGTGGCATTGACTGATGAGGTGTCACGATCCTATTGGACTAAAATTCTTATGTACGGTTGATGGTGACGTGGCAGCATATAAGTGGACCAAAAATCTCGCGTACGGTACATGCATCACACATGATTATTTTCAACCAAACCGCGTTACTGTTCAACCTGGGTCAAACCGTGTTACTGTTCATCCACGTGGTCAAACCGTGTACTGTTCACGCAGACTGTTGACTGATGACGTGGCGCAATCCTGAGCGTCCAAACTGCTTTTAATCCGATGGGCATGATTTACTCGATGTATCTATAAAAAGGGGGCCTCCCCCCCTAATTTGATATCTCTGAATCCATTTTTAGGATCCATTTTCTATAATTCCTTCTCCATCTTATATTTTCTATGTATTTTAACAAATTTTCATTTTGCCCCTAATTCAATTATGAATGGCTAATTTTCTTTTAAACTTGGGTTGAAGGTGAAGTCTCAACATGTGTCATGGGCTTTATTTGGTAAATTTATTTTCTCTTCCCCTCTAGTTTTTGTGGATGTTTTGACTTATCATCGACAAATCATCATAATCTTATCTAGTACCGCCTTGGTTTCACCGACNGTGTCATGGGCTTTATTTGGTAAATTTATTTTCTCTTCCCCTCTAGTTTTTGTGGATGTTTTGACTTCTCGTCGACAAATAATCATAATCTTATCTAGTAATGCCTTGGTTTCACTGACTCCCTAGTATAAGGTTATTATTATTTGGCACGATAAGCCCTTAGCACCATATTGATTAGAGCGTGGTTCATGAGGTGTGGATTCCCCCCTCATGATTTAATTGGTATTAATAAGGAATATTTAGCCCATGATGCATGTTGATACGGATCCAAATACCCAAGTACGCCAATTTAATAGATCTACACTTTAATTTCTTCTCACTATTTCAATTCTAATTTTTAGGATAATTTGAATCACTTCCACCACAAATTCAATCACCCATTTACAAAATTAATTCTATACACAATTAAAATCAACTTCCTCGTGGGATCGACACTCGTCACCATTAGTCTATACTACAATAGATTCGTGCGTTTACGAGTTCAATAAAATTTACACAACAAGTTTTTGGTGCCGTTGCCGGTGAGGTAAGTAATTTTAATTCATAAAATTAATTTTTGTGAATAATTTCATTTAATTATTTTCTTGTATTTTTTTCTTTAACAAAAAGAAAAAAAAGTGAATCTACATTTAAAGGTTAGTATTTCTTTTCTTTTTCTCTTCTTTAAAATTCTATAATTTAATTTTTAATTTATTTTTTATTTTTTTTGTTTATCTTATTAATTTATTTTTAGTTAATTTATTTCACGTTTTTTTGTGTGTATATTTATAGTAAGGTTGTAATAGCGCCATAAGGTTAGTATCGTAATTTCTCCCGCTTCTTTATTTCTATTTGTTTTGTTCTAATCTTTAATTTTATTTTTATTTTATTTGTTTTGCATGCATAGTCGTAGGTCATTATTACCTAATCTTGAACCTATAGACCTTGAACTTGAGAAAACACTTCGCACACACAAACAAGTTAAAAATAAAATGGATTTGCAACCACAGGAGAGGCCATTTAAGGACTATTTTAGTCCCTTAGCTAATTTGAGCACATCATGTATAAGATACCCAAATGTAGCTGCTAGGAGTTTTGAACTAAAACCTAGTGTGCTAAATTGTCTCCCCACATTTTATGGCCTAGAAAACGAGGACACATATAATCATCTAAATGATTTTCATGCCATTTGTCAAACTTTTAAATATGAAAATTTTTCAGATGATGATGTTAAACTCAGATTATTCCCATTTTCTTTAAAGGATAGAGCTCGTTCATGGTTAAATACTTTGCCTGCTAATAGTATTGCATCATGGGAACAAATGGTAACTAAATTTTTGAATAAATATTTCCCATTGCATAAAACCAATGCTATTCGCAGGGAAATCTTGGAGTCTACCCAAAGAGAGGATGAGCAATTTTTCGAAACTTGGGAGCGATTCAATGGGCTACTCTT
Organism: Citrus medica; assembly: GCA_002013955.2. NCBI lineage: Eukaryota > Viridiplantae > Streptophyta > Magnoliopsida > Sapindales > Rutaceae > Citrus > Citrus medica. The sequence continues at coordinate 388,532 of MKYO02030958.1, read as the reverse complement.
GAAGTGTCCACATCATGGGTACGAGAAATGGCACCAATGCCAATACTTTTTAGAGGGATTATTGCCAAATGTGCAAGAATGGCTAATGGCAACAAGTGGAGGAGGGCTAATGTCAAAAAGTGCAACAAAGATTTGGGAATTCTTCCAACAACAAGCGGATAATTCCCAACAACGGAGTCGATCACTCAGGACTACTAGAAGAATTAAAGGAGTGAATGAGGTTCAAATTGGCGAATCAACTTCAGGAATCAAAGAAGTCAAGGAGATGGTTGAAGGTCTTGCTCGACAAATAGCATCGTTATCGACTGCTAAATCAACAGAGCCACATGACCATGACTCATACTCAGATCAAGCCAATGCCATAGGTGTAATGAGAAAACCATCAAATTAAAACCCATACTCCAATACATATAACCTTGGATGGAGAGACCACCCCAATTTTTCATGGTCTCAGGGATTCCAACAAAATGTACCTGTAACTCCAGCTCCACCAATGCAACCAATTCCTCAAGCCTCTCAGCCCCCATTTAGACCATACAATCAAAACCAGAACTACTCACAACCCAGACCATAGGAGGATGAATTCCAGAATTTCAAGAATGTTACTCACTCCACGATTGAGCAACAGAACCGCACCATTGATGGACTACGAAATGAGTTGAGAGCAGGCTTCAACTCACAAGCTCAATCAGTTTCAAGCCTCGAGAAGATGGTGGGACAACTTGCTTCTTCAGTTCAGACCTTGGCAATGACTGTTGAGAAAGATAAATTTCCAAGTCAACCAATGCCTAATCCTAAAGGAGTACATGAAGCAAGTATCAATTCACCACATCAGCATGGAGAGGTTAAAGTAGTCATGACCTTGCGAAAAGGAAAAGAAGTCGACAACAAGGTGGAGATGTCGGTGACAAAAGAAAATCAAATTGTACCTATGAGTGTTGAGGACTCATTACCAGAGGAGAAAGAAGAAACCAGCCCACAAGAATATATTCCGAAAGCTCCATTTCCTCAGAGGTTAGCTAAAGGAAAAAAAGGGAAAATCCACAGCTGAGATTCTTGAAATCTTCAAACAGGTAAGTGTTAACATCCCTTTACTTGATGCTATAAAGCAAGTTCCATCTTATGCCAAGTTTCTTAAAGACCTTTGTACTAAAAAGAGAAACATTCATGTTCAAAAGAAGGTATTTTTAATAGAAAACGTTAGTTCTACCCTCCAACATAAAATTCCTCTAAAATGCAAAAACCCAGGCTCCCCCACTATCTCATGTAGTATAGGGAACCACACAATTATGAATGCTTTGTTGGATTTAGGAGCTAGTGTAAATTTGTTGCCTTACTCTGTTTTCGTGAAACTTGGACTGGGAGAATCACACCTAACTCCAGCGGTGTTACAACTTACCGATCGGTCCACGAAAATAACTCGTGGTATTGTGGAGGACGTGCTTATCCAGGTAGACAAGTTTTATTTTCCTGTTGATTTCATTGTAATTGACACTCAACCAA
>MKYO02030958.1:311269-376664 GCA_002013955.2 Citrus medica | reverse complement strand
TGTGTTTGTTTCTCTTCTCCCTTACTCTTTAATTATTGTGCTATTATTGAACTTATTGTTTTCAATTGTTGTTAAGACATTAGATTGCTTGTTGTGTGGATTTGCTTGGTTAATTTTTAAATTTCCAATTCACCCCCCCTCTTGGGTTGCACCCTCATATTTTATAACCGTGTTTCTATTCACCCGCATGGTCAAAACACGTACTGTTGACTAATGACGTGGCGCAATCTTGAGCGTCCAAACTATTTTTAATCCGATGGCCACAATTTACTCAATGTATCTATAAAACGGGAGTCTTCTCCCCCTAATTTGATATCTTTGAATCTATTTTTGGACTCCATTTTCTGTAATTCCTTCTCCATCTTGTATTTTCTACATATTTTAATAAATTTCCATTTTACTCCTAGTTCAATTATGAGTAGCTAATTTTCTTTCATGCTTGGGTTGAAAGTGAAGTCTCAACATGTGTCATGGGCTTTATTTGGTAAATTTATTTTCTCTTCCCCTCTAGTTTTTGTGGATGTTTTGACTTCTCGTCGACAAATAATAATAAGCTTGTCTAGATACCGCCTTGGTTTCACCGGCTCCCTAGTATAAGGTTATTATTATTTGGCACGATAAGCCCTCATGACTATATTGATTAGAGTGTGGTTCATGAGGTGTGGATTCCCCCCTCATGATTTAATTGGCATTAATAAGGAATATTTAGCCTATGGTGCATGTTGATACAAATCCAGATACCCAAGTACGTCATTTCAATAGAATTCTCTTCAAATTATTCTCGTCATTTCAATTCCAATTTTAGGATAATCCAAATCATATTCACCACAAATTCAACCACCCATTTAGAGAATTAATTCTACACACAATTAAAATCCTTCTCCTCGTGGGATCGACACTCGTCACCATTGATCTATACTACAATAGATTCAGGCACTTGTGAGTTCAATAAAATTTGCATAACAAGTTTTTGGCGCCGTTGCCGGGGAGGTAAGTTATTTTCATTTGTAGAATTAATTTTTGTGAATAATTTCTTTTATTTGTTTTCTTGTATTTTTTTATTATTAAAAAAAATGAATATACATTTAGAGGTAATAATCTCTTTTCTTTCTCTATTCTTTACAATTCTGTAATTTAATTTTTAAGTTATTTTTCTTTGTAATTTTTGTTTATCTTATTAATTTAATTTTTAGTCAATTTATTTCACGAATTGTTTTTTTAGTGTGTTTTTATAGAAAGATTTTGACAGCGTAATAAGGTTAGTACCGTAATTTCTCATTATTCTTTATTTTTATTTGTTTTGATCCCATTTATCTTTTGTTCTTTGCATGCATGGTCGTAGGTGATTATTACCTAATCTTGAACCTATAGACCTTGAACTTGAGAAACCACTTCGCACACACAAACAAGTTAAAAATAAAATGGATTTGCAACCACAGGAGAGGCCATTTAAGGACCACTTTAGTCCTTTAGCTAATTTGAGCACATCATGCATAAGATACCCAAATGTAGATGCTAGGAGTTTTGAACAAAAACCTAGTGTGCTAAATTGTCTCCCAACATTCTATGGCCTAGAAAATGAGGACTCATATAATCATTTGAAAGATTTTCATGTTGTTTGTCAAACATTTAAAAATGAGAATTTTTCAGATGATGATGTTAAACTTAGATTATTCCCATTTTCTCGAAAGGATAGAGCTCGTTCATGGCTCCATGCATTACCAGCCAATAGTATCACAAAAAGGGAAAAACAAACCCCCTGTATTTTATCGAAATCTTATATTACTAAACTGTTTGAGTTATTTTAAGGAAAAATTTCAATTTAATTGCCTGAACTAATTTATGTGTAGACTTCAATTTAAATTACGAAAATATCAATTTTACCCCAAGAAACGTGAACACATCATCTTACCCTTTTTTATTACTAAAAAAATAGATTAAAAAATTCATTTACGCTTATCTTCTGTACAAAAATTGAGGTAAGTTGAGGTTTTCACGATTTTGAAGGATAAATTGAAGATTTTTATTGGCATGAGAATGAATTGAAGTTCGCCCAGTTAATATAACAAAATTTTCCTATTATTCTAGCACGTATTGACCTCATCTACTAAACATACAAATGTCTTTCTCTAATTAGATGCAATGTTGTCATGGCGGATTCACAAATTGCGTTCAAGATGAAAAAAAAATTAATGCAAGTAAATGGACAATTTGTTGGCTAAGCCGCACAACAGAAGTCACATGTAATTTTAACCGAAATTTTAATTTCATCACTTGAAAATAAAAATATTGGCTTTTAATTTCTTTTATTTTATGTTATTTTATTTCATTTAAGAAAAACTTGTTAGAAATTACAAAATTGTTTCAAGCAGTTGCTTTTAAATACAAATATGTATTATTTTATTTATTTGCAATGGCTAGTTTGGCTTTAATTTAAGATTTGTCTTTGAAATTTAGATATTTCTTTATTCTTGTTATATAACTAAATAATATAATATTTATACTTGATTGATGACTTAAAATGATAATATGTTAGTTTGTTAATTTTTATGCAGCTAGTATGGTAAGAAATTGTTTTTGATAAGACAATAGTGAAAACAGAGATAACAATAAGATTAATCATTTAATGATGCAAAATATAGGCTTCATCATGTTGGCTCCTGCAAATTTAAGGCCTAGATGTTGTTATTACTAAGAATAACAAGTAGGAATTTTAATCAATGATGTTAGTTTCAACTTTTCTTTTTCGGTCTTTCTATTGTAATGCTCTTGAGATGTTATGAATTAAACAAATACAAGTTCTTAATCACACGCTCTTATTAGATGGGAAGCATCATAAAAAGAAGAAGCAAATTCTCAAATTGGGTGGCCAAAAAAACTTGTGGCAATAAATTAAGTCTTTTGAGCAAGCTGGGGGATTCAAGCCTACTGTACGAATTGAATAGAAAAGTAGCAACAAGTGGATAATGAGTACAATGAAGCCAATAACTAATGCTACTTTAATTTGGCCACTGTGTTAAGGTGCTTGGAGGTAAACTTGTGGCCAACCTACTAATGAAACGTAAAAATGTCAAAGATTTTTAGTTTCATCATTACCTAAAATTATTGATTGCTCAAGACTTACCTAGGAAGAGTGTTTGATTGAAAAGTTAAAATAGGCTCTCAAAGGCTCTATCTACCCTTGTTCCGCAACGGGATGTAAATGAACTTGATAATCAGTTATTTCTTTTACCTTTTATGAGTCCTTTTGCAGTAATGATCAATTGTAGTGGAATTAAAACTGTGTTTTAATGAAAGAAGAAATTAATCCTTTATGAGTACCAAATATTATTGTTGAGTGTTAGAAATGCATATTTATAAAGGAAAAAAATCATCATTTTACATTTCAAGCCTTACTAACAACCCTTACTTTTATGTATTTAAGCTTCTTGTAATTTAATTATGTGTGTTTTATTTTAATTAAGTATTTTATGTATTTTAGGGGCATCATAGTCATTTCAAAATGAATGAGAGATCAGACGGCAAAACAAATATCACTTTTGAACTCAAGACAGTCGAAAACCTTAGGAGGAGCATAAAAGTAAAAATGGCATTGTTCACATGTACGGTACTGTCTACATTACTGTTCACGACACTGTTCACGACACTATTCACATAGATGGATCGATGACGTGGCATTGACCGATCATGTGGCATTGATTGATTAGGTGTCACGATCCTATTGGAATAAAATTCTTATGCGCTGTTGATCGATGACGTGACAGTATATCAGTGGACCAAAAATCTCGCTTACGGTACATGCATTACACAGGATTATTTTCAACCAAACCGCATCACTATTCAACCCGGGTCTAACCGTGTTTCTGTTCACCCGCATGGTCAAAACACGTATTGTTGACTAATGACGTGGTGCAATCTTGAGCGTCCAAACTATTTTTAATCCGATGGCCACAATTTACTCAATGTATCTATAAAAAGGGAGTCTTCTCCCCCTAATTTGATATCTTTGAATCTATTTTCGGACTCCATTTTCTGTAATTCCTTCTCCATCTTGTATTTTCTACATATTTTAATAAATTTCCATTTTACTCCTAGTTCAATTATGAGTAGCTAATTTTCTTTCATGCTTGGGTTGAAAGTGAAGTCTCAACATGTGTCATGGGCTTTATTTGGTAAATTTATTTTCTCTTCCCCTCTAGTTTTTGTGGATGTTTTGACTTCTCGTCGACAAATAATAATAAGCTTGTCTAGATACCGCCTTGGTTTCACCGGCTCCCTAGTACAAGGTTATTATTATTTGGCACGATAAGCCCTCAGCACCATATTGATTAGAGCGTGGTTCATGAGGTGTGGATTCCCCCCTCATGATTTAATTGGTATTAATAAGGAATATTTAGCCCATGATGCATGTTGATACGGATCCAGATACCCAAGTACGTCATTTCAATAGAATTCTCTTCAATTTATTCTCGCCATTTCAATTCCAATTTCAGAATTTATTCTCGTCATTTTAATTTAAGTTTTAGCATATTCCAAATCATTTCCACCACAAATCCAATCATCCATTTACAAAATTAATTCTACACACAATTAAAATCCACCTCCTCGTGGGATCGACACTCGTCACCATTGATCTATACTACAATAGATTCGTGCGCTTGCGAGTTCATTAAAATTTGCACAACAAGTTTTTGGCGCCGTTGCCGGGGAGGTAAGTAATTTTAATTCATAGAATTAATTTTTGTGAATAATTTCTTTTATTTATTTTCTTGTATTTTTTTTATTATTAAAAAAAAGAAAAAAAAAGTGAATCTGCAATTAGAGGTAATAATTTCTTTTCTTTCTCTATTCTTTACAATTCTGCAATTTAATTTTTAAGTTATTTTTCTTTGTAATTTTTGTTTATCTTATTAATTTAATTTTTAGTCAATTTATTTCACGAATTGTTTTTTTTAGTGTGTTTTTATAGAAAGATTTTAACAGCGTAATAAGGTTAGTACCGTAATTTCTCATTATTCTTTATTTTTATTTGTTTTGATCCCATTTATCTTTTGTTCTTTGCATGCATGGTCGTAGGTGATTATTACCTAATCTTGAACCTATAGACCTTGAACTTGAGAAACCACTTCGCACACACAAACAAGTTAAAAATAAAATGGATTTGCAACCACAGGAGAGGCCATTTAAGGACCACTTTAGTCCTTTAGCTAATTTGAGCACATCATGCATAAGATACCCAAATGTAGATGCTAGGAGTTTTGAACTAAAACCTAGTGTGATAAATTGTCTCCCAACATTCTATGGCCTAGAAAATGAGGACTCATATAATCATTTGAATGATTTTCATGTTATTTGTCAAACATTTAAAAATGAGAATTTTTCAGATGATGATGTTAAACTTAGATTATTCCCATTTTCTCGAAAGGATAGAGCTCGTTCATGGCTCCATACATTACCTGCCAATAGTATCACAAAAAGGGAAAAACAAACCCCCTGTATTTTATCAAAATCTTATATTACTAAACTGTTTGAGTTATTTTAAGGAAAAAATTCAATTTAATTTCTTTTATTTTTTGTTATTTTATTTCATTTAAGAAAAACTTGTTAGTAATTACAAAATTGTTTCAAGCAGTTGCTTCTAAATACAAATATGTATTATTTTATTTATTTGCAATGGCTAGTTTGGCTTTAATTTAAGATTTGTCTTTGAAATTTAGATATTTCTTTATTCTTGTTATATAACTAAATAATATAATATTTATACTTGATTGATGACTTAAAATGATAATATGTTAGTTTGTTAATTTTTACGCAGCTAGTATGGTAAGAAATTGTTTTTGATAAGACAATAGTGAAAAAGGAGATAACAATAAGATTAATCATTTAATGATGCAAAATATAAGCTTCATCATGTTGGCTCCTGCAAATTTAAGACCTAGATGTTGTTATTACTAAGAATAACAAGTAGGAATTTTAATCAATGATGTCAGTTTCAACTTTTCTTTTTCGGTCTTTCTATTATAATGCTCTTGAGATGTTATGAATTAAACAAATACAAGTTCTTAATCACACGCTCTTATTAGATGGGAAGCATTATAAAAAGAAGAAGCAAATTCTCAATTTGGGTGGCCAAAAAAACTTGTGGCAATAAATTAAGTCTTTTGAGCAAGCTGGGGGATTCAAGCCTACTGTACAGATTGAATAGAAAAGTAGCAACAAGTGGATAATGAGTACAATGAAGCCAATAACTAATGCTGCTTTAATTTGGTCACCGTATGAAGGCGCTTGGAGGTAAACTTGTGGCCAACCTACTAATGAAACGTAAAAATATCAAAGATTTTTAGTTTCATCATCACCTAAAATTATTGAAAAGTTAAAATAGGCTCTCAAAGGCTCTATCTACCCTTTTTCCGCAACGGGATGTAAATCAACTTGATAATCAGTTATTTCTTTTATCTTTTATGAGTCCTTTTGCAGTAATGATCAATTGTAGTGGAATTAAAACTGTGTTTTAATAAAAGAAGAAATTAATCCATAATGAGTATGAAATATTATGTCATGCGTTTTTTTTGTGTGTGCCTAGTGCTATTGACTCCTACAAATTCAAGACCCATATGTGGTTAGCACGAAGAATAACATGTAAGATTAATTAGTTCAAGGAATTTTCATTAATGTATTTAGTATTCAACTTTTCTTATTTTGTCTCTCTCTGATTTACTTGTTTTTGGGATGTTATGAATTAAACAAATACAATCTCCAATTCACACACTCTTATTAGATAGGAAGCATCATAAAAAGAAGAAATAAATTCTAAAAGTGGGTGACCAAAAAGACTTGAGATAGTGAATCACCTCTTTGAACAAGTAGGGGAATCAACACTACTGTATGGATGAATAAGGAAGCAAAAGCAAGGAGATGATGAGTCCAATGAAGCCTGCAGCTAATTCTCCTGTAACTTGGTGGCAGTACAGGGACACTTGGAGGCTAACTGGTAGCTAGCTTGCTAATGAATTCCACCTCTTCCCCACTTGAGCAATTGCCAAGGTAGCCGATATGCTTGGTGTGTATACCACTATGAAAACCAATTGATCCAAAGTATTGAACAAAATCAACAAGAATTACGTCCAATATAAATGCTTAAATTATCCATACTTGAGCAATTAATTATTTAAACTTTGCATACATACATAATTTTCAAACCATCCAGTAATTAATGTCGATGCTCATAATATCTTGAGCTTTTATTGTAGTTTAATTAATGCTTTTAGATTTGGCTCAACGCTCCAGTGAGTTACAGTAATTTTGCCTCCGTATTTATGTTAGATAATGCTTTCCACTGTTTGCATATTGCATTATTACACGAATCTTAATCTAAAACTTTTCAATATTTGCGTCAAATGATATTAATAGATAATTTGATGATTCACAAAAATGATTGAGTACTGATGAAGCATGGCTTGGCCTTGGTCGTTTTATATTGAATAAATGTGTAGGACTGATTATGTGCCATTTTTTGAGTGGTGATATTGAACCTTCTCAAAATATCTTTTCAGCCATCACCTTTTAATTAATTTACTTGATTAGCAAAAGTATCATTTTCCTAGCTCTAGCATTTACTTTGTTGTTTTTGGCTTGTCTTATGATAGTGGTGGTGGCCATGAAGCTAAACAAAAACAACTTCAATATAATATCAGCACATCCTCTCTTTAATTCTATCATAGATAATTACATTAATTTCTTTTTTAATAAATGGTTTCTGTAAATTTTAACTGGTAGCTAGCTTGCTAATGAATTCCACCTCTTCCCCACTTGAGCAATTGCCAAGGTAGCCGATATGCTTGGTGTGTATACCACTATGAAAACCAATTGATCCAAAGTATTGAACAAAATCAACAAGAATTACGTCCAATATAAATGCTTAAATTATCCATACTTGAGCAATTAATTATTTAAACTTTGCATACATACATAATTGTCAAACCATCCAGTAATTAATGTCGATGCTCATAATATCTTGAGCTTTTATTATAGTTTAATTAATGCTTTTAGATTTGGTTCAATGCTCTGGTGAGTTACAACAATTTTGCCTCCACATTTATGTCAGATAATGCTTTCCACTGTTTGCATATTGCATTATTACACGAATCTTAATCTAAAACTTTTCAATATTTGTGTCAAATGATATTAACAGATAATTTGATGATTCACAAAAATGATTGAGTACTGATGAAGCATGGCTTGGCCTTGGTCGTTTTATATTGAATAAATGTGTAAGACTGATTATGTGCCATTTTTTGAGTGGTGATATTGAACCTTCTCAAAATATCTTTTCAGCCATCACCTTTTAATTAATTTACTTGATTAGCAAAAGTATCATTTTCCTAGCTCTAGCATTTACTTTGTTGTTTTTGGCCTGTCTTATGATAGTGGTGGTGGCCATGAAGCTGAACAAAAACAACTTCAATATAATATCAGCACATCCTCTCTTTAATTCTATCATAGATAATTACATTAATTTCTTTTTTAATAAATGGTTTCTGTAAATTCAGCATCTTTAACACTAATGTTGTTTGTTTCTTTTGATCATGTTAAATTTCACTTTAAAAAAAATGTTGGTTCTATAATATTCAGACTCATTACATAATGCTTATATTAGAATTTCAACTTGATGATATTGGATATTTGACATTGTTATAGAGATTGATGTAATTGCATTTGAGGTCCTTTATTGATTTGCTGTTCGTGAGAAGTTAAAATGCGTATACTTGGAGGAAAATTAATGTAAAAATATCCGATACTTTTTTTTTTCAAATGGTCTGCCGCTGCTGTAGAATCTCATGGATATGCAATACAACCTCTATAAATTAATATCAGAATCATACAATTCTATTAATATAAAGAGATACTGATATTAATTAATCTATAACTTAATAATCTTTTAATTTATAGAGTGTATATACAATTAAGTGAACATATATTTAATCAACTAGATAATTCGTAGTATTTTACCAACATAGCCAATTCAAAATTAATTAATCCCCTAAATATAGATTACAATTAACAAAAAAAAAAGAGAATTCCTGTTGTTTTGAATTCAGTAGGAATAAGTAATATCAGAGATGAGATCACACTATGTTTAGATTTGAAGAAAAACAAATAATAATCGAGTCATGTTTTATTAAATAACATATTATAACAATTATGTTTGTAAGCCTAGCAAATTATTATTTTATAGTAAGAATGTGACCATACAATTATAAAACATAATCTCTTATACAATTTATTGATTGATTAATATCAATATCTCTTTAAATTAATAGATGTTGCATGATTTATTTATTATTAATTTATAGAAGTATTACTGTATATCCATGCAAATATATAGGATTGATTGTGTCAATGGCTTGCTTAAAATAGGATGTGGTTAATTTCGTTGGAGGGCGTGGCTTCTAGAAACGTCTTTACATATTAAAACAATAGTTTGACGATTGATATAATGAGAAAGAATCTAACAATAAACTAAACATAATAATACCACTAAAAATGATCAAATTAATTTAATGTATGTTAAAATTGTCATTGTAATGCAACATGATATTAAAGTCAATAGTTAATTTAAACAAACACAATATAATTTATTTAATCCTCATTTATGGAATCTTTCAATTCCATTAAAGTCATTGCAATTCGTTTCTCAATATTCACTCATATAAATAGAGACTTATGCTGCCCTGATTGAGGTAGATCTCTTATACATCTAATTAAGTTATTAATAATTCACCTAAGAAATCGAAATATGTCGAAGAGCCTTAGTTTCATCAACTTGGCTTTGCTTGTAGTGGCAAACACTGAAAGTAGACTTATTTTAGCCAATCAAATTGGCCAAGGGTCTATCGCAGATGCATCATTTTCCAGTTATCCTACAACATCACCAGACATTGTTGATTGCTCAGGGATTACAAGGGAAGAGTGCTTGATTGCGAAGCTAAAGAAAGCTCTCGAAGACTATATCTATCATTGTCCCCCGGGGGGATGCAAATGATTTTGATAATCAGTTATTTCTTTTATCTTTTATGAGTGCTTTTGCAACAATGATCAAGTGTAGTGAAATTGAAACTATATCTTAATAAAAAAAAAGAAACTAATCCATTATGAGTGTGCAATGTTATGATATGTGCCTTTTGTGCGTGCATCTGACGCTATTTTGTTGTATACAAATCGTTAACTCAATCTATGAGAGAGTAATATGTTGAAATACTAATAATGATCATTATTACCATGTTAGCACTAGTAATATTTGAATGTTCAATCCATTTCCTCTTTGGGTGAGGCTGCATCCACACAAAAAGGGAAAAAAAAACCCCTTGTATTTTATCGAAATCTTATATTATTAATCTGTTTTAGTTAATTTAAGGAAAAAATTCAATTTAATTGCCTGAACTAATTTATGTATAGACTTCAATTTAAATTACGAAAATATCAATTTTACCCCAAGAAACGTGAACACATCATCATACCCTTTTTTATTACTAAAAAAATAGATTAAAAAATTCATTTACGCTTATCTTCTGTACAAAAATTGAGGTAAGTTGAGGTTTTCACAATTTTGAAGGATAAATTGAAGATTTTTATTGGCAGGAGAATGAATTGAAGTTCGCCCAGTTAATATAACAAAATTTTCCTATTATTCTGGCACGTATTGACCTCATCTACTAAACATACAAAAGTCTTTCTCTAATTAGATGCAATGTGTCATGGCGGATTCACAAATTGCGTTCAAGATGAAAAAAAATTAATGCAAGTAAATGGACAATTTGTTGGCTAAGCCGCACAACAGAAGTCACATGTAATTGTAACAGGAATTTTAATTTCATCACTTGAAAATAAAAATATTGGCTTTTAATTTCTTTTATTTTATGTTATTTTATTTCATTTAAGAAAAACTTGTTAGTAATTACAAAATTGTTTCAAGCAGTTGCTTCTAAATACAAATATGTATTATTTTATTTATTTGCAATGGCTAGTTTGGCTTTAATTTAAGATTTGTCTTTGAAATTTAGATATTTCTTTATTCTTGTTATATAACTAAATAATATAATATTTATACTTGATTGATGACTTAAAATAATAATATGTTAGTTTGTTAATTTTTATGCAGCTAGTATGGTAAGAAATTGTTTTTGATAAGACAATAGTGAAAACAGAGATAACAATAAGATTAATCATTTAATGATGTAAAATATAGGCTTTATCATGTTGGCTCCTGCAAATTTAAGACCTAGATGTTGTTATTACTAAGAATAACAAGTAGGAATTTTAATCAATGATGTCAGTTTCAACTTTTCTTTTTCGGTCTTTCTATTGTAATGCTCTTGAGATGTTATGAATTAAACAAATACAAGTTCTTAATCACACGCTCTTATTAGAGGGGAAGCATCATAAAAAGAAGAAGCAAATTCTCAAATTGGGTGGCCAAAAAAACTTGTGGCAATAAATTAAGTCTTTTGAGCAAGCTAGGGAAGTCAAGCCTACTGTACGGATTGAATAGAAAAGTAGCAACAAGTGGATAATGAGTACAATGAAGCCAATAACTAATGCTGCTTTAATTTGGTCACCGTGTTAAGGTGCTTGGAGGTAAACTTGTGGCCAACCTACTAATGAAACGTAAAAATGTTCAAAGATTTTTAGTTTTATCATCACCTAAAATTATTGATTGCTCAAGACTTACCAGGGAAGAGTGTTTGATTGAAAAGTTAAAATAGGCTCTCAAAGGCTCTATCTACCCTTGTTCCGCAACGGGATGTAAATGAACTTGATAATCAGTTATTTCTTTTACCTTTTATGAGTCCTTTTGCAGTAATGATCAATTGTAGTGGAATTAAAACTGTGTTTTAATGAAAGAAGAAATTAATCCTTTATGAGTACAAAATATTATTGTTGAGTGTTAGAAAATGCATATTTATAAAGGAAAAAATTGTCATTTTACATTTCAAGCCTTACTAACAACCCTTACCTTTATGTATTTAAGCTTCTTGTAATTTAATTTTGTGTGTTTTATTTTAATTAAGTATTTTATGTATTTTAAGGGCATCATAGTCATTTCACAATGAATGAGAGATCAGACGGCAAAACAGATATCACTTTTGTACTCAGGACAGTCGAAAACCTTAGGAGGAGCATAACAGAAAAAATGACACTGTTCACATGTACGGTAGTGTCTACGTTACTGCTCACGACACTGTTCACATAGACGGATCGATGACGTGGCATTGACCGATCATGTGGCATTGACTGATGAGGTGTCACGATTCTATTGGAATAAAATTCTTATGCACTGGTGATCAATGACGTGGCAGCATATCAGTGGACTAAAAATCTCGCGTACGGTACATTCATTACACAGGATTATTTTCAATCCTGTGTCACTATTCAACCCGGGTCAAACTGTGTTTCTATTCACCCGCATGGTCAAACCACGTACTGTTGACTAATGATGTGGCGCAATCTTGAGCGTCCAAACTATTTTTAATCCGATGGCCACAATTTACTCAATGTATCTATAAAAAGGGAGTCTTCTCCCTTAATTTGATATCTCTGAATCTATTTTTGGACTCCATTTTCTGTAATTCCTTCTCCATCTTGTATTTTCTACATATTTTAATAAATTTCTATTTTACCCGTAGTTCAATTATGAGTAGCTAATTTTCTTTCAAGCTTGGGTTGAAAGTGAAGTCTCAACATGTGTCATAGGCTTTATTTGGTAAATTTATTTTCTCTTCCCCTCTAGTTTTTGGGGATGTTTTGACTTCTCATCGACAAATAATAATAAGCTTGTCTAGATACCGCTTTGGTTTCACCGGCTCCCTAGTGCAAGATTATTATTATTTGGCACGATAAGCCCTTAGCACCATATTAATTAGAGTATGGTTCATGAGGTGTGGATTCCCCCTCATGATTTAATGGGAATTAATAAGGAATATTTAGCCTATGGTGCATGTTGATACGGATCCAATGACCAAGTAAGTCATTTCAATAGAATTCTCTTCAAATTATTCTCGCCATTTCAGTTCCAATTTTAGGATAATCAAAATCATTTTCACCACAAATTCAACCACCTATTTAGAGAATTAATTCTACACACAATTAAAATCCATCTCCTCGTGGGATCGACACTCGTCACCATTGATCTATACTACAATAGATTCAGGCACTTGTGAGTTCAATAAAATTTGCAAAACAAGTTTTTGGCGCCGTTGCCAAGGAGCTAAGTTATTTTAATTTGTAGAATTAATTTTTGTGAATAATTTCTTTTATTTGTTTTCTTGTATTTTTATTATTAAAAAAAGAAAAAAAATGAATCTGCATTTAGAGGTAATAATTTCTTTTCTTTCTCTATTCTTTACAATTCTGTAATTAAATTTTTAAGTTATTTTTCTTTGTAATTTTTGTTTATCTTATTAATTTAATTTTTAGTCAATTTATTTCACGAACTGTTTTTTTTAGTGTGTTTTTATAGAAAGGTTTTAACAGCGTAATAAGGTTAGTACCGTAATTTCTCATTCTTCTTTATTTTTATTTGTTTTGATCCCATTTATCTTTTGTTCTTTGCATGCATGGTCGTAGGTGATTATTACCTAATCTTGAATCTATAGACCTTGAACTTGAGAAAACACTTCGCACACACAAACAAGTTAAAAATAAAATGGATTTGCAACCATATGAGACGTCATTTAAGGACCACTTTAGTCCTTTAGTTAATTTGAGCACATCATGCATAAGATACCCAAATGTAGCTGCTAGGAGTTTTGAACTAAAACCTAGTGTGCTAAATTGTCTCCCAACATTCTATGGCCTAGAAAATGAGGACTCATATAATTATTTGAATGATTTTCACGTTATTTGTCAAACATTTAAATATGAGAATTTTTCAGATGATGATGTTAAACTTAGATTATTCCCATTTTCTCGAAATGATAGAGCTCGTTCATGACTCAATACATTACCTACCAATAGTCTCATATAATGGGAACAAATGGTAACTTAATTTTTGGATAAATATTTCCCAATGGATAAAACCAATGCTATTCGCATGGAAATTTCAGATTTTATCCAGAGAGAAGACGAGTAGTTTTTCAAAACATGGGAGCAATTCAATGGGCTACTCTTGAAGTGTCCACATCATGGGTACGAGAAATGCACCAATGACAATACTTTTTGGAGGGATTATTGCCGAATGTGCAAAAATGGCTAATGGCAACAAATGGAGGAGAGCTAATGTCAAAAAGTGCATCAGAAATTTGGGAATTTTTCTAGCGACAAACGGCTAATTCCCAACAACAGAGTCGATAGCTTAGGAACACTAAAAGAATTAAGGGAGTAAATGAGGTTCACATTGGCGAGTCAAGTTCAGAAATTAAAGAAGTCAAAGCGATAGTTGAAGGTCTTTCTCGACAAATAGCATCGTTATCGACTGCTAAATCAACAGAGCCACATGACTATGACTCGTACTCAGATCAAGCCAATGCCATAGGTGTAATCAGAAAACCATCGAATTACAACCCATACTCCCACACATATAACTCTGGATGGAGAGACCACCCCAATTTTTCATGGTCTCAAGGATTCCAACAGAATGGATCAGCAGCTCCAGCTCCACCAATGCAACAAATTCCTCAAGTTCTTCAAGCCTCTCAGCCACCATTTAGATCATACAATTAGAACCAGAACTACACTCAACCCAGACCATAGGAGAATGCACTCCAGAATTTCAAGAATGTTACTCATTATACGATTGAGCAACAGAATCGCACCATTGATGGACTACAAAATGAGTTGAGAGCAGGCTTCAACTCACAAGGCCAATCAGTTTCAAGCCTCGAGAAGATGGTGGGACAACTTGCTTCTTCAGTTCAGACCTTAGCAATGACTGTTGAGAAAGGTAAATTTCCAACTTAACCAGTGCCTAATCCTAAAGGAGTACATGAAGCAAGTACCAGTTCACCACAACAGCATGGAGAGGTCAAAGCAGTCATGACCTTGCGAAAAGGAAAAGAAGTCGACAACAAAGTGGAGATGCCGGTGACAAAAGAAAATCAAATTTTACCAGTGAATGTTGAGGACTCACCATCCGAAGAGAAAGAAGAAACCATCCCACGAGAATATGTTCTCAAAGCTCCATTTCCTCAGAGGTTAGCTAAAGAAAAAAAAAAGGAAAATCCACAGGTGAGATTCTTGAAATCTTCGAACAGATAAGTGTTAACATCCCTTGACTTGATGCTATAAAATAAGTTCCATCTTATGCCAAGTTTCTTAAAGACTTTTGCACTAAAAAGATAAATATTCATGTTCAAAAGAAGGCATTTTTAACAGAAAAAGTTAGTTCTATACTCCAATACAAAATTCTTTTGAAATGTAAAGACCTAGGTTCCCCCATTATCTCATGTAGCATAGGGAACCACACAATTGAGAATGCTTTGTTAGATTTAGGAGCTAGTGTAAATCTGTTGCCTTACTCAGTATTTTTAAAACTTGAACTTGGAGAATTACACCCAACTCCAGTGGTGTTACAGCTTGCATATCGGTCCATGAAAATACCTCGTGGTATTATGGAGGATGTGCTTATCTAGGTAAACAAGTTTTATTTTCCTGTTGATTTTATTGACACTCAACCAATACAGGATTCAAGGAAGCACATCCTCATTATTCTAAGCCGACCTTTCTTGACAACTGCGGATGCTCACATTCAATGCAGGATTGGAAATATGCAGTTGTCCTTTGGCAACATGATTATGGAGCTTAACATCTTCAACATTGCCAAACAACCTCACAATGTAGATGATGGAATTGTTGATGTGGATTTAATAGAAACAATAGTTGATAATACTTTTCTTTCAAACCTCATTGATGATCCTTTACAAACATGTTTAACTCACTTTGGTTTGGATTTTAATATTGACAGATCGGTCGATGAGGTCAACGCCTTGTTTGACTCAGCACTATCCATGGACACTAATAAATGGGAGTCAAGAGTTGAACAACTAGCACCATCAGAGAAGAAACTCATCCTATCATCAGAATCACCACCGAAACTCGAGCTCAAACCGTTACTCAACACTTTGGAATATGCATTTTTGGGAGAAGAAAGTACTCTACCGGTAATCATCTCATCATCCCTAAATGACGAACAAAAACGTAAGTTGTTGGATGTTTTAAAAGAGCACAAAGGAGCATTAGGATGGACCATAGCAGACATTAAAGGTATAAACCCAGTAGACTGCATGCATTACATTCACCTTGATGAAAATGTTAAACCTATTAGGGAAATGCAAGATCAGTTAAATCCTAACAAGAAAAAAGTTGTTAGAACTGAAGTCCTTAAACTATTAGACATAGGTATCATTTGCCCAATTTATGATAATTCATGGGTCAATCATGTACAAGTTGTCCCCAAAAAGTCAGGAGTTACAGTAGTTACGAATGCCGATAATGAATTAATACCGACTAGAGTGACTACAAGATAGCGTGTATGCATTGATTATAGAAAGTTGAATTCTGTCACACGTAAAGACCGCTTTCCTTTACCATTTATCGATCAAATGCTTGATAGATTGGCAGGCCATGAATTTTATTGATTTCTAGATGGTTACTCAGGATATAATCAGATTCCCATAGCACCAAAAGATCAAGAGAAAACTATTTTCTCTTGCCCTTTTGGCACATATGCATATAAAAGAATGCCATTTGGATTATGTAATGCACCTGCTACATTTCAACGATGCACGTTGAACATTTTTTCTGATATGGTTGAACGATTGATTGAAGTCTTTATGGATGAATTTTCTATCTTTGGTGACTCGTTTGATCAATATTTACATCATCTAACACTAGTTCTGCAGAGATGTATGGAGAAGAACTTAGTCTTAAATTGGGAGAAGTGACATTTTATGGTAAAACAAGGTATTGTTCTCCCTCACATCATTTCGAGCAAAGGTATTGAGGTTGACAGAGCCAAGGTGGATCTCATTTCTAATCTTCCTCCACCCAAAACAGTTAGAAAAGTAAGATTTTTCCTTAGACATGTTGGTTTCTATAGACGTTTCATTAAAGATTTTAGCAAAGTTTCTAGACCCTTATGCAATCTACTTCCTAAAATAATTATATTCACAGATCATGCTGCTCTTAAATATCTTCTCACAAAGAAAGATGCAAAAGCTATACTAATTCGTTGGGTGTTACTTTTGCAGGAATTCGACTTGAAATTTAAAAATAAAAAAGGCACGGAGAATGTTGTAGCTGACCATCTCTCTCGTCTCCACTTTGACACAATTATGAAATCATTACCATTGAATGAGTCATTCCCAGATGAACAATTGATGAGTGTGGAAGTATTACCATGGTATGCTGATATCGTTAATTATCTTATTACAGGTCAACTTCCAGAGCATTGGACCAAGCAAGACAAGGCTAAATACTTTGTGGAAATAAAGAATTTCTTTTAGGATGACCCGTATTTGTTCAAGTATTGTGCAGATCAAATTGTTAGGCAATGTGTCCCAGAAAGTGAAATTCAGAATATCCTTTCATTCTGTCATGAACAAGCTTGTGGAGGCCATTTCAGTGCAAAGAAAACAACAACTAAAGTTTTACAATGTGGTTTTTATTGGCCAACTATATTTCGAGACACTTACACTTTTTGTTCTTCATGTGATAGGTGTCAACGAATGGGGAGCATTACACGAAGGAACATAATGCCATTAAATCTAATTTTAGTGGTTAAGATTTTTTATGTATGGGGTATCGACTTCATGAGACCCTTTCCCCCTTCTTTTGGCCATTAATACATATTGGTTGCTGTTGACTACGTATCGAAATACCCACTTTTGTAATAAAGCATTCAAGGCTCTTTTGACGAAGTATTCAATCACTCACAAAGTGGCAACCTCATATTATCCGCCATTCAGTGGCCAAGTTGAGATCTCCAATCGAGAAATAAAACACATATTAGAAAAGACGGTGAGGTTGGACAGAAAAGATTGGTAATTAAGACTTGATGATGCATTATGGGCATATAGAATGGCTTTCAAGACCTCGATTAAGATGTCACCCTACAGGCTAGTGCATGGAAAAGCTTGCCACCTACCTGTAGAACTCGAGCATCATGCATATTGGGCTATCAAGAAATTCAACTTTAACATGCAGCAAGCCAGCTCAGAAAGAAAATTACAGCTGGGAGAACTTGAAGAAATTCGCAATGATGCATACGAAAATGCCAAGATTTACAAGCAACGAATGAAAGTTTTCCATGACAAGCAAATTATGAGAAAATCGTTCACTCCAGGTCAGAAAGTGCTTTTATTCAATTCTCGCTTGCACCTATTCCCAGGTAAGTTACGCTCTCGATGGTCTGGCCCTTTTATTGTTCATATTATTTTTTCACATGGGGCAATTGAAATTAAGGACCCAAAGAATGGTGTTACATTTAAAGTTAATGGCCAAAGATTAAAACCATATCTAGAGTACCAACTACATGGAGAAGACACCGAAATAAATTTGAATGACCAATCAGATTTGAATTGATTTTTTTACTTTTCGGTGATTTGATTTTTTTTCCTTTTTATTATTATTATTTTTACTAATTGAAATTATTTTTGCATAAGTGTAGTTGTTTAACCATTAATTTTTTTTCTTATCATTGTTAATAATGAGTACCATACTTAAACTGTTCCTCCTTAACATTCTTAAACCACTTCAACGTGTAAAATCCCATCTCAAAAGGCAAATTCAATTTTGTAAAACACATCGTATTTGGGCTCTGCAACCACCAAAGTTAGTATCCTATGTTGAGGGTTTAGAAAGCCAATTCAGAGACATTGAGAGAAGTGTTTACGACATCCAGTTGGAGCATGAGGTAAATTCAATAAGAGGACGATTTTAATTTTCTTTGTGTGTTTTAATTTGTTTTTCTCTTTGTGTGCTTTAGTTTGTTACCCCGGTGAAGTGGCGGATAACGGTACTCCGTGACAATCAAGTCGGTTACTTCAGTTTCCCATAATAAGTGATATTCTGAAGCGAAGGTATGGACAGAAATGAGATTCTAGCAAAGCTTCACAATCGATTCCCTTCACTTCCTCAGAATGCTCTCCTTACAATCTACAAAGCTCGGTCCGAACGCATGCGATTGCTCATGAGAAATAACATACTTGCTAACATTCGTTGGTTAATTAAGGCTAAAGTACGATTGGCAGGTGAGTTACCTCCAAAATTTATTGAATACATGCCTGGTTGTGGTAAAGGAAATTATGCGAGGAAACGAAGAGCTCGAAGAATTTTTGTTGCTTGTCATAAGTGTGCCAGAATGAGTTGCGATAAAAAATCATGTTCTTTAGGAATGGTGTCTAATAACAGGGAAGATAAGATTCAATTCATTAGGGATGGCTTGAATAAGGAGTCATTGGATGATATCCTTCTGTCTCTTGAAATGCATCCCAGTGGATATGTGCAAGAAGCGATTCTCCAGTTATGGCCACTATTCTAGAAAGAGCATGCACGATATAGTCTCGGGAATCTGACTATACACAACCCTATTTGCCAGCTTATAAGAAAACTGGATGGGAAGCCTATCCTCGACCCATAGAGGGCGTTCAAGCCGTTTTTGGACGTAAAACTAGAGGAAAATATGAGCTACAGTCACAACTACCTGTAAATATCCTTTTACTTCACTGTTATTTTATTTCACTGTTGTTTTATCATTTGCATTATTGTCTTTAATAATTTTATTTTATCATTGTTTTTTTTTACTGTTTCCTTTTTTACTCGCGAGACATGTGTTTTACGCGTTATTTGACACTGACACTGTCACCAAGATTCTTAAATAAGACTTTTTGTTAAGCACTCACAAATTACTTTTAAGGAATATTCCAATGGCAGCTACTCCCAATAGACAATTCAAGAACATTTGTGTGCTTTCTGGATTTAACTATGACAAACATAAAGAGTTCGTTGAGGCAGCTGTAGATCTTGGTCGAAGCATAGCAGAGAGAAAATTGCACTTAGTGTGCAAGAAAGAACCGAGGGTTATCAAAATTGGTCTCAGAAGCTGCTTTTGTCAGAGAAAGCCAAGTGTTAGGCATCATCCCAAGAGTCCTAAAACCTTTGGGCAGTTTGTCTGACTCACCAACTGGAGAAGAGTTAGTCGTTTCAGGTATGCAAGAAAGAATAACTGAAATGCTTAATAATGCTGATGCTTTTATTTTCCTTCCAGGATATCTTGCAACACTAGAGGCACTTATCACACTAGCATTTTGGGCCCATCTGCACATTCATCAGAAATCCATCAGTTTGTTAAATGTCAATAATTTTTATGATGGCTTTATCGCATTTCTTAACCATGCAATAAAAAACTATTTCGTTCCTTCCAATGCCAAAAAGCTTTTTATTTGTGCTCACACTGCTAATGAGCTACTTGATCTGTTACAAGCTTATAGACCGAAGCCAGACCCCTGAACCTTTGTGTTGGAGCGTCCAAATAATGATAGTAACAGCAGCCGCAGTAAGAAGGGAATAGTCGACAATTATGGAATCTTGGTTATGGAGAATGTTTCGTTTTGGAGAATGTGTTGCACCACCCAGGTGATATCTTCTAAACTCTACTTATTTCCTTCCAAACATTATAGAGAATGTTTCGTTTTGGTTGGGGGGAAGGAATAGTCGACAATTGTGGAATCTTGGTTAAGTTTTTACTGATTTTTTTATTGCAGAAACTAACTGTTGCTAACTTTTTATGTTGAAGATGGCTGAATATGGAATGTAGTGACTCTAGAAATGCATCTTCATCGTTTGAAAAAAAAACAAAAAAAATTCAGACTTTTTCTTTTTCTTTTTTATGTTTTGATGTTCATTTTTCTTCTTCTTTTTAATTTCTCCTTTATAAATATACATTTTCAATTTTTTTGAGTCGAAGATGGCTGAATATGGAGTATAGTGCCTCTAGAAACGCATCTTCTTAAGTTATTAAAAAAACCAATTTTTTTCTATCATTTTAAGTGTAACTTTTCTAATTAGTTTTTCTGCATCATTTTCACATTTCTGCATGTATATTTTCTTTTCATGTTTAGAATAGGTTGGGGGGTAGAATGTTGTTTAAAACAAAATTGTGTGATTTGTTTTAACATTGGATGACATGATTAATTTTAAATTTTAGTATTTGTATTATATTTGGTCTTAAGTGACGTTACACTATGTTTGCTACTCTACATGTTGATGTCGGAGACAAATATGAATTGCTTGAAGGAATGAACATGTCATAATAAGTACCAAGTGAGTTTTTGAGCCTATTATTTTTCTTGGAGAGTAACCCTTTTACCTATTCTTTATACAGCTTAGTAGTTTATTATTGTATACACGATCTCTAGATTTCTTTTGAGTTAACCCTTAAAAAATTGTAAAAGAAAAAAATGTATGTTGCTACATATGGAGGCTCATCTAACTAGTAGATGTGGAAGATTATTTAGAGCCCTGAAAGACGATGGAAAGACCATCTTTGATCCGTTTGAGCCTTTCTAGCCATCTCTTTTATCAAATATCCATAGTTAACTCTTTTGAGCCTTTACAATAATAATAATAATAATAATAAATTTCTTTGTCAAACTTATCATCTTGACCTACTCTGATTTGGAGTATTACCCAATATCTTACAAGTTCCATCACCTATTTATGTTTGAGAAAAATGTAAATAAATATTTTGTATAGTGAAGTTATGCCCAAAAAAAAAAAAAAAATTGTTTGTTTCAAAAACAAAGAAGAAAAAAATAACAATAATAAATGAAATCCACCTTGCAACTTCAAAAAAAAATTCCTCTGCATTTTTCTCAAACATACACTTTGTTTTCCTTATTTCCCTTCTTTATTAGCCATGTCCCTCGCCTACGTTACGTCCTAATAAAAGTCCTTCTTAATTTTAGAGAACTATAGTCTGAAGTAGAAGCTAGTTATATGGGCTAAAAAGATGTAGTGGTGCATAAAAAATAATAATAAATAAATAAATTAGGTTGACTAGCATTTTTATTTAACTTGAGATCGTATTATTTCTAAGTTGAGGGTATATTTCTTTCATCTTGGTGAGAGCATGTGATATCACTTCTTTATTATTTTCTCTCAATTACCATTTATTGGAGTGACTATTTTTATTGGGTTTAATTTCTTTGTGAGAGTGTCACTACTTCCAGTGAGATTTTGGGGTTTGACATGTCATTCTTGAAAGTAGCTATGACAAAATCTACTGGATTGATTCATGTGGATGGTTGATGTGGGTGTGATGTTACTTTAGACTGGAGATAATGCTTATACTTTTATTTGATTGCTACCATTAGTCTGATTGAATAAACAAGATTGTTTAAAAAATAATAAAAATAATATATATATATATATATATATGAAGATGATTGTTTTGGCATTTTCTCTCCTATAAAACATTGTAAATAATTGTTCTGTATTTTCTTTTCTGCAAAAGCCTTATACATATTTATTATGTATGTTAAAAAAAAGAGTAATTTTCATTATATTGTATTTTGTACCCTCTAGTGGTCCCCTGGACACAAGTGAGAGCGCACATGTCTCTTCACCCGAATTATATATATATATATATTGAATTTTGTTTTCGTTTTATTTGCTAGGGACTAGCAATAAGCTGGTTGGGGGGTGTGTTGAGTGTTAGAAAATGCATATTTATAAAGGAGAAAATCGTCATTTTATATTTCAAGCCTTACTAACAATCGTTACTTTTATGTATTAAGCTTCTTGTAATTTAATTATGTGTGTTTTATTTTAATTAAGTATTTTATATATTTTAGGGGCATCATAGTCATTTCACAATGAACGAGAGATCAGACGGCAAAACGAACATCACTTTTGAACTCAGCACGTTCGAAAACCTTAGGAGGAACATAAAAGGAAAAACGACATTGTTTACATGTACGGTACTGTCTATGTTACTGTTCACGACACTATTCACATAGACGGATCGATCACGTGGCATTGACTGATGATGTGGCATTGACTGATGAGGTGTCACGATCCTGTTGGACTAAAATTCTTATGCACTGTTGATCGATGACGTGGCAGCATATCAGTGGACCAAAAATCTCGTGTACGGTACATGCATTACACAAGATTAGTTTCAACCAAACTGTATTACTGTTCCACCCGGGTCAAACCATGTTACTGTTCACCTATGTGGTCAAACCGCGTACTATTTACTGATGACGTGGCACAATCCTGAGCGTCCAAACTGTTTTTAATCCGATGGCCACGATTTACTCAATGTATCTATAAAAAAGGGGTCTTCCCCCCCTAATTTGATATCTCTGAATCCATTTTTTGACTCCATTTTCGGTAATTCCTTTTTCATCTTGTATTTTCTATGTATTTTAATAAATTCTCATTTTACCCCTAGTTCAATTATGAGTAGCTAATTTTCTTTCAAGCTTGGGTTGAAGGTGAAGTCTTAACATGTGTCATGGGCTTTATTTGGTAAATTTATTTTCTCTTCCCCTCTAGTCTTTGTGGATGCTTTGACTTCTTGTCGATAAATAATATTAAGCTTGTCTAGATACCGTCTTGGTTTCACTAGCTCCCTAGTACAAGATTATTATTATTTAGCACGATAAGCCCTTAGCACCATATTGATTAGAGTGTGGTTCATAAGGTGTGGATTCCCCCCTCATGATTTAATTGGCATTAATAAGGAATATTTATCCCACGGTGCATGTTGATATAGATCCAGATACCCAAGTACGTCATTTTAATAGAATTGTCTTCAAATTATTCTCGCCATTTCAATTCCAATTTTAGGATAATCCAAATCATTTTCACCACAAATTCAACCACTCATTTAGAGAATTAATTGTACACAATTAAAATCCACCTCCTCATGGGATCGACACTCATCACCATTGATCTATACTATAATAGATTCGTGCACTTGCAAGTTCAATAAAATTTGCACAACAATTATGTCAAGTGTTTTTTGTGTGTGCGCCTAGTGCTATTGACTCCTACAAATTCAAGACTCATATGTGGTTAGCACGAAGAATAACATGTAAGATTAATTAGTTCAAGGAATTTTCGTTAATGTATTTAGTATTCAACTTTTCTTATTTTGTCTCTCTTCTACAATGTTTTTGGGATGTTATGAATTAAACAAACACAATCTCCAATTCACACACTCTTATTAGATAGGAAGCATCATAAAAAGAAGAAATAAATTCTGAAAGTGGGTGACCAAAAAGACTTGAGATAGTGAATCACCTCTTTGAACAAGTAGGGGATTCAACACTACTGTATGGATGAATAAGGAAGCAGAAGCAAGGAGATGATGAGTCCAATGAAGCCTGCAGCTAATTCTCCTGTAACTTGGTGGCAGTACAGGGACACTTGGAGGCTAACTGGTAGCTAGCTTGCTAATGAATTCCACCTCTTCCCCACTTGAGCAATTGCCAAGGTAGTCGATATGCTTGGTGTGTATAACACTATGAAAACCAATTGATCCAAAGTATTGAACAAAATCAACAAGAATTACGTCCAATATAAATGCTTAAATTATCCATACTTGAGCAATTAATTATTTAAACTTTGCATACATACATAATTGTCAAACCATCCAGTAATTAATGTCGATGCTCATAATATCTTGAGCTTTTATTATAGATTAATTAATGCTTTTAGATTTGGTTCAATGCTCTGGTAAGTTACATCAATTTTGCCTCCACATTTATGTCAGATAATGGTTTCCACTGCTTGCATATTGCATTATTACACGAATCTTAATCTAAAACTTTTCAAAATTTGTGTAAAATGATATTAACAGATAATTTGATGATTCACAAAAATGATTGAGTACTGATGAAGCTTGGCTTGGACTTGGTCGTTTTATATTGAATAAATGTGTAGGACTGATTATGTGCCATTTTTCGAGTGGTGATATTGAACCTTCTCAAAATATCTTTTCAGCCATCACCTTTTAATTAATTTACTTAATTAGCAAAAGTATCATTTTCCTCGCTCGAGCATTTACTTTGTTATGTTTAGCCTGTCTTCTTATAGTGGTGGTGGCTGTGAAGCTGAACAAAAACAACCTCAATATAATATCAGCACATCCTCTCTTTAATTCTATCATAGATAATTACATTAATTTCTTTTTTAATAAATAGTTTCTGTAAATTCAGCGTCTTTAACACTAATGTTGTTTGTTTCTTTTGATCATGTTAAATTTCACTTTTAAAAAAATGTTGGTTCTATAATATTCGGACTCAATACATAATGCTTATATTAGAATTTCAACTTGATGATTTTGGGTATTTGACATTGTTATAGAGATTGATGTAATTGCATTTGAGGTGCTTTATTGATTTGATGTGAGTGAGAAGTTAAAATGCGTATACTTGGAAAATTAATGTAAAAATATCCAGTACTTTTTTTTTCAAATGGTCTGCCGCTGTTGTAGAATCTCATGGATATACAATACAGCCTTTATAAATTAATATCAGAATCATACAATTCTATTAATATAAGGAGATACTGATATTAATTAATCTATAGAGTGTATATTATTGTGCAAATTTTATTGAACTCGAAAGCACACGAATCTATTGTAGAATAGACTAATGGTGACGAGTGTCGATCCCACGAGGAGGTGGATTTTAATTATATATAGAATTAATTTTGTATGAGGTGGGTTGAATTTGTGGTGAAAGTAACTTAGATTATTCTAAAATTAGAATTAAAATGGCGAGAATAAATTGAAGTGAAATCTATTGAAATGATGTACTTGGGTATCTGGACCTATATCAACATGCACCATGGGCTAAATATTCATTATTAATGCCAATTAAATCATAAAGGGGGAATCCGCACCTCATGAGCCACACTCTAATCAATATGGTGTTAAGGCCTTATTGTGCCAAATAATAATAACCTTGTACTAGGGAGCCGGTGAAATCAGGGCGGTATCTAGGCAAGCTTATTATTATTTGTCGACGAGAAATCAAAACATCCACAAAAACTAGAGGGAAAGAGAAAATAAATTTACCAAATAAAGCCCATGACACATGTTGAGACTTCACCTTCAACCCAAGCTTGAAAGAAAATTAGCTGCTCATAATTGAACTAGGGACAAAATGAAAATTTATTAAAATACATAGAAAATACAAGATGGAGAAGAAATTACAGAAAATGAATCCCAAAAATGGATTTAGAGGTACCAAATTAGGGGGGAGGTCCCCTTTTTATAGATACATCGAGTAAATCATGGCCATCGGATTAAAAACAGTTTGGACGCTCAGGATTGCGCCACATCATCAGTCAACAGTACGCGTGAATAGTACGCAATTTGACCATGTGGATGAACAGTAATACGGTTTGACCCCGGTTGAACAGTAACGCAGTTTGGTTGAAAATAATCTTGTGTGATGCATGTACCATACGTGAGATTTTTGGTCCACTGATATGCTGCCACGTCAACATCAACAGTACATAAGAATTTTAGTCCAACAGGATCGTGACACCTCATCAGTCATTGCCACATCATTGGTCAATGCCACGTCATCGATCCGTTTATATTAATAGTGTCGTGAACAGTACAATACCGTACATGTGAACAGTGCCATTTTTCCTTTTATATTCCTCCTAAAGTTTTCGATCATCCTGAGTTCAAAAGTGATATCCGTTTTGCCGTCTGATCTCTCGTTTATTGTGAAATGACTATGATGCCCCTAAAACACATTAAATACTTAATTAAAATAAAACACACATAATTAAATTACAAGAAACTTAAACACATAAAAGTAAGGTTTGTTAGTAAGACTTGAAATAAAAATGACAGTTTTCTCCGTTATAAATATGCATTTTCTAACACTCAATACACCCCCCAACAAGCTTATTGCTAGTCCCTAGCAAATAAAGCGAAAAAAAAATTCAAATCCAAAATGATTTTTTTTAAACACTTGTACTTATTTAATTAGACTAATGATAATAATCAAATAAAAGTATAAGCATTTTCTTCAGTCTAAAGAAATATCACACCCACATCAACCATCCACATGAATCAGCCTAGTAGATTGTCATAGCTACTTTCAAGAATGGCATGTCAAATCCCAAAATCTCACTGGAAGTAGTGACACTCTCACAAAGAAATTAAACCCAATAAAAATAGTCACTCCAATGAATGGTAATTGAGAGAAAATAATAAAGAAGTGATATCACATGTTCTCACCGTAATGAAAGAAAAATACTCTCAGCTTAGAAATAATACGATCTCAAGTCAAATAAAAATGATAGTCAAACCAATTTATTTATTTTTTTTATGCACCACTACATCTTTTTAGCCCATATAACTAGCTTCTACTTCAGACTATTGTTCCCTAAAATCAAGGACTTTTATTAGTACGTAACGTAGGCTAGGGACATGGCTAACAAAGAAGGAAAATAAGGAAAACAAAATGTATGTTTGAGAAAAAATGTAGAGATTTTTTTTTTGGAAGTTGCAAGGTGGATTTCATCTATTATTGTTATTATTTTTTTCTTCTTTTTTTTGAAACAAAAAAATTTTTTTCTCTTTTTTTTGTTTTTGTTTGGCACAACTTCACTGAACAAAATAATTATTTACATTTTTCTCAAATATAAATAGGTGATGAAACATGTAGGATATTGAGTAATACTCTAAATCGGAGTGGGTCAAGATGATAAGTTTGTCAAAGAAAATATTTTTTTTTAAAGGCTCAAAAGGGTTAACTATGGATATTTCATAAAAGGGATGGCCAGAAAGGCTCAAATAGGTCAAAGATGACCTTTCCATCGTCTTTTAGGGTTCTAAATAATCTTTCATATCTATTAGTTAGATGGGCATCCAAATGTAGCAACACACATTTTTTTTATTTATAATTTTTTCTTTTAGGTTAACTCAAAAGAAATCTAAAGATCGTGTATAAAACTGCTAAGCTGTATAAAAAAAAATGGGCAAAAGGGTTACTCTCCAAGAAAAATGATAGGCTCAAAAACTCACTCGGTACTTATTATGACATGTTCATTCCTTCAAACAACTCATATTTGTCTCCGACATCAACATGTAGAGTAGCAAACATAGTATGACATCACTTAAGATCAAAGATAATACAAATACTAAAATTTGAAATTAATCATGTCATCCAATGTTAAAACAAATCAAAAAAAATTTTAAACAACATTCTACCCCCCAACCTATTCTAAACATGAAAGGAAAATATGCATACAGAAATGTAAAAATGATGCAGAAAAATTAATTAGAAAAGTTACACTTAAAATGATGGAAAAAGAAATTTTTTTTAACTAAAAAGATGCGTTTCTAGAGGCACTACACTCCATATTCAGCCATCTTCGACTCAAATATTTGAAAATATATATTTATAAAGGAGAAATTAAAAAGAAGAAGAAAAATGGACATCAAAACTTAATAAAGAAAAAGAAAATGTCTGAAATTTTTTTACAAATTTTTTTTGTTTTTATTTTTTTTTTAATTTTTTTCAAACGATGAAGATGCGTTTCTAGAGTCACTACACTTCATATTCAGCAATCTTCAACACAAAAAGTTAGCAACAGTTAGTTTCTACAACAAAAAATTAGTAAAAATTTAACCAAGATTCCACAATTGTCGACTATTCCCTCCCCCTAACCAGAACGAAACACTTTCCTCAATGTTTTAAAGGAAAGAAGTAGAGTTTAGAAGACATCACCTAGGTAGTGCAACACAGAAGAAAATATTTAGAGGCGGAGAGTTAAATCTAATTTGTACTTCTTACTGCGACTACTGTTACCGTCATTATTTGGACGCTCGAACACAAAGGTCCAGGGGTCTGGCTCCGGTCGATAAGCTTGTAACAGATCAAGTAGCTCATTAGCAGTGTGAGCACAAATAAAATGCTTTTTGGCATTGGAAGGAACGAAAAAGTTTTTTATTACATGGTTAAGAAATGCGATAAAGCCATCATAAAAATTATTGACATTTAACAAACCGATGGGTTTTTGGTGAATGTGCAGATGGGCCTAAGATGCTAGTGTGATAAGTGCCTCTAGTGTTGCAAGATCTCCTGGAAGGAAAATAAAAGTATCAGCATGATTAAGCATTTCATTTATTCTTTCTTGCATACTTGAGACGACTAACTCTTCTCCAGTCGGTGAGTCAGACAAACTGCCCAAAGGTTTTAGGGCTCTTGGGATGATGCCTAAGACTTGGCTCGCTCTGATAAAAGCAGCTTCTGAGATCAATTTTGATAACCCTCGGTTACCTCCTTTATACACCAAGTGTAATTTTCTCTCTGTTATGCTTCGACCAAGATCTATGGCTGCATCAACGAACTCTTTATGTTTGCCATAGGTAAATTCAGAAAGCACACAAATGTTCTTGAATTGTCTATTGGGAGCAGTTTCCATTAGAATATTTCTCAAAAACAATTTGTGAGTGCTTAAAAAAAATTATATTTAAGAATCTTGGTGACAGTGGATCACAACTGTGTATGAGGTGGCATGTCAGTGTCAAATAACGCATAAATCACATGGCTTGATAGTCAAAAAGCAAACAGTAAAAAGGAAAAAAAACAACAAACAGTAATAAAATTATTAAAGACAATAATACAAACAATAAAACAACAGTAAAATGAAATAAAATAACAGTAAAGTAAAAGGATATTTACAGGTAGTTGCGACTGTGGCTCACATCTTCCTCTGGTTTTACGTCTAGAAATGGCTTGAACGCCCTCTATGGATCGAGGATAGGCTTCCCATCCAGTTTTTTTATAAACTGGCAAACAAAGTTGTTTATAGTCAGATTCTCGAGACTATATCATGCATGCTCTTTCTGGAATAATGGCCATAACTGGAGAATCGCTCCTTTCACATATCCACTGGGATGCGTTTCAAGAGACAGAAGTATATCATCCAATGACTTATTATTCAAGCCATCCCTAATGAATTGAATCTTATCTTCTCTATTATCAGACAACATTCCTAAAGAACATAGGTTTTTATCGCAACTCATTTTGGCACACTTATGACAAGCAACAGAAATTCTTCGAGCTCATCGTTTTCTTGCATAATTTCCTTTACCACAATCAGGCATGTATGTAATAAATTTTGGAGGTAACTCACCTGCCAATCGTACTTTAGCCTCAATTAACCAACGGATGTCAGTAGGTATGTTATTCCTCATGAGCAATCACATGCGTTCGGACCGAGCTTTATAAATTATAAGGAGGGCATTTTCAGGAAGTGAAGGGATTCGTTTGTGAAGCTTCGCTAAAATCTCGTTTCTGTCTAGACCTTCACCTCAGAATATCAGTTATTATGGGAAACTGAAGTAACCGACTTGATTGTCACGGAGTACCGTTATCCGCCACTTCACCGGGGTAGCAAACTAAAGCACACAAAAAGAAAAACAAATTAAAACACACAAGAATCTCGAAATGATGTGACCGAGAACAATACCTGTCTCTTATACACATCTAATGTCTCTGAGTTGGCTTTCTAAACCCTCAACATAGGCTACTAACTCTGGTGGTTGTAGAGCCCAAATGCGATGTGTTTTACAAAATTGAATCTGCCTTTTGAGATGAGTTTTGACACGTTGAAGTGGTTTAAGAATGTTCAGGAGGAACGGTCTAAGTATGGTACTCATGATTAACAATGATAAGAGAAAACTTAATGGTAAAACAAACACACTTGTGCAAAAATAATTTCAATTAGCAAAAGAATAATAAAAAGAAAGAAAGAAAAGTCAAATCAACGAAAAGAAAAAAAAATCAATTCAAATCTGGTGGGTCACTCAAATTTATTTCGGTGTCTTCTCCATGTGGTTGGTACTCTAGATATGGCTTTAATCTTTGACCATTAACTTTAAACGTGACACCGTTCTTTGGGTCCTTAATTTCAATTGCCCCATGTGGAAAAACAGTATGAACAATAAATGGGCCAGACCAACGAGAGCGTAACTTACCTGGGAATAGGTACAAGCGAGAATTGAATAAAAGCACTTTATGACCTGGAGTGAACGATTTTCTCATAATTTGCTTCTCGTGAAATACTTTCATTCGTTGCTTGTAAATCTTGGCATTTTCGTATGCATCATTGCGAATTTCTTCAAGTTCTCCCAGCTGTAATCTTCTTTCTGAGCTGATTTGCTACATGTCAAAGTTGAATTTCTTGATGGCCCAATACGCACGATGCTCGAGTTCCACAGGTAGGTGGCAAGCTTTTCCATACACTAGCCTGTAGGGTGACATCCCAATCGGGGTCTTGAAAGCCGTTCTATATGTCCATAATGCATCATCAGGTCTTAATGACCAATCTTTTCTGTCTGGCCTCACCGTCTTTTCTAATATGTGCTTTATTTCTCGATTTGAGATCTCAACTTGGCCACTGGTTTGCGAATGATATAAGGTCGCCACTTTATAAGTGATTGAATACTTTGTCAAAAGAGCTTTGAATGCTTTATTATAAAAGTGGGCACCACCATCACTGATTATCGCTCGAGGGAATCCAAAGCGTGAAACAATGTTGCTTTTCAAAAATCCTATCACCACCTTGTGATCATTGGTTCTGCATGGAATTGCTTTTACCCATTTTGATACGTATCAACAGCAACCAATATGTATTGATGGCCAAAAGAAGAAGGAAAGGGTCTCATGAAGTTGATACCCCATACGTCAAAAATCTCAACCACTAGAATTGGATTTAGTGGCTTCATGTTCCTTCATGTAATGCTCCTCATTCGTTGACACCTACCACATGAAGAACAGAAAGTGTAAAACTTTAGTTGTTGTTTTCTTAGCACTGAAATGGCCTTCACAAGCTTGTTCATGGCAGAATGAAAGAATATTCTGAATTTTATTTTCTGGAACACATCGTCTAACAATTTGATTTGCACAATACTTGAACAAATACGGGTCATCCCAAAAGAAATTCTTTATTTCCGCAAAGAATTTAGCCTTGTCTTGCTTGGTCCAATGCTCTGGAAGTTGACCTGTAACAAGATAATTAACGATATCAGCATACCATGGTAATACTTCCACACTCATCAATTGTTCATCTGGGAATGACTCATTCAATGGTAATGATTCCATAATTGTGTCAAAGTGGAGACGAGAGAGATGGTCTGCCACAACATTTTCTATGCCTTTCTTATCTTTGAATTCCAAGTCAAATTCCTGCAAAAGTAACACCCAACGAATTAGTCTAGCTTTTGCATCTTTCTTTGTGAGAAGATATTTAAGAGCAGCATGATCAGTGAATACAATTATTTTACAACCAATGAGATAAGATCGAAATTTCTCTAATGCAAACACTACTGCTAGCATTTCTTTTTCAGTAGTTGAATAGTTCAACTGTGCATCATTCAATGTCATACTAGCATAGTAAATAACATGGGGAATTCGATCAACTCTTTGTCCTAATACTGCTCCTACTGCATAATCAGATGCATCACACATGAGCTCAAATGGTAAGCTCCAATTTGGGGCCTGAATGATGGGTGATGATGTCAACAACTGCTTTAATTTTTCAAACGCCATGAGACATGAATCATTAAAGATAAAAGGTACATCCTTAGCAAGTAAATTGCATAAGGGTCTAGAAACTTTGCTAAAATCTTTAATGAAACGTCTATAAAAACCAGCATGCCCAAGGAAAGATCTTACTTCTCTGACTGTTTTGGGTGGAGGAAGATTAGAAATGAGATCCACCTTGGCTTTGTCAACCTCAATACCTTTGCTCGAAATGATGTGACCGAGAACAATACCTTGTTGTACCATAAAATGGCACTTCTCCCAATTCAAGACTAAGTTCTTTTCGATACATCTCTGCAAAACTTGTGTTAGATGATGTAAACATTGATCAAACGAGTCACCAAAGACAGAAAAATCATCCATAAAGACTTCAAGGAATCGTTCAACCATATCAGAAAAAATGCTCAACATGCATCGTTGAAATGTGGCAGGTGCATTACATAATCCAAATGGCATCCTCCTATATGCAAATGTGCCAAAAGGGCAAGTGAAAGTAGTTTTCTCTTGATCTTTTGGTGCTATGGGAATCTGATTATATCCTGAGTAGCCATCTAGAAAGCAATAAAATTCATGGCCTGCTGATCTATCAAGCATTTAATCGATAAATGGTAAAGGAAAATGGTCTTTACGTGTGATAGAATTCAACTTTCTATAATCAATGCAAACACGCTATCCTGTAGTTACTCTAGTGGGTATCAATTCATTATCGGCATTCGTAACTACTGTGACTCCTAACTTTTTGGGGACAACTTGTACAGGACTGATACATGAACTATCAGAAATTGGATAAATGATACCTGCGTCTAATAGCTTAAGGACTTCAGTTCTAACAACTTATTTCATATTAGGATTTAACCGACGTTGCATTTCCCTAGTAGATTTAGCATTTTCATCGAAGTGAATGGAATGCATGTAGTTTACTGGGTTTATACCTTTGATGTCTGCTATAGTCCATCCTAATGCTCGTTTGTGCTCCTTTAAAACATTCAACAATTTACCTTTTTGTTCGTCGTTTAGGGATGATGAGATGATTATCGGTAGAGTAATTTCTTCTCCCAAAAACGCATATTCCAATGTGTTGGGTAATGGTTTGAGCTTGAGTTTCGGTGGTGATTCTGATGATGGGATGAGTTTCTTCTCTGATGGTGCTAGTTGTTTAACTCTTAACTTCCATTTATTAGTGTCCATGGATGGTACTAAGTCAAGTAGGGCGTTGACCTTATCGACCGATATGTCAATATCAAAATCCAAACCAAAGTGAGTTAAGTATGTTTGTAAAGGATCATCACTAAGGTTTGAACGAAAAGTGTCATCAACTAATGCTTCTATTAAATCCACATCAACAATTCCATCATCTGCATTGTGAGGTTGTTTGGCAATGTTGAAGATGTTCAGCTCCATAGTCATGTTGCCGAAGGACAACTGCATATATCCAGTCCTACATTGAATGTGAGCATCCGCAACTGCCAAGAAAGGTCGGCCTAGAATAATGGGGATGTGCTTCCTTGAATCATGTATTGGTTGAGTGTCAATTACAATGAAATCAACAGGAAAATAAAACTTGTCTACCTGGATAAGTACTTCCTCTACAATACCACGATGTATTTTTGTGGACCGATCTGTAAGTTGTAACAGCACTGGAGTTGGGTGTAATTCTCCCAGTCCAAGTTTCAAAAATACTGAGTAAGGCAACAGATTTACACTAGCTCCTAAATCCAACAAAGCATTCTCAATTGTGTGGTTCCTTATGCTACATGAGATAGTGGGGAGCCTGGGTCCTTGCATTTTAGAGGAATTTTATGTTGGAGGATAGAACTAACGTTTTCTATTAAAAATGCATTCTTTTGAACATGAATATTTCTCTTTTTAGTACAAAAGTCTTTAAGAAACTTGGCATAAGATGGAACTTGCTTTATAGCATCAAGTAAAGGGATTTTAACACTTACCTATTTAAAAATTTCAAGAATCTCACCTGTGGATTTTCCCTTCTTTCCTTTAGCTAACCTCTGAGGAAATGGAGCTTTCGGAACATATTCTCGTGGGTTGGTTTCTTCTTTCTCCTCCGGTGATGAGTCTTCAATATTCACAGGTACAATTTGATTTTCTTTTGTCATCGGCATCTCCACTTTGTTGTCGACTTCTTTTCCTTTTCGCAAGGTCATGACTGCTTTGACTTCTCCATGCTGCTGTGGTGAACTGGTACTTGCTTCATGCACTCCTTAGGATTAGGCACTGGTTAACTTGGAAACTTACCTTTCTCAACAGTCATTGCCAAGGTCTGAACTGAAGAAGCAAGTTCTCCCACCATTTTCTTAAGGCTTGAAACTAATTGGGCTTGTGAGTTCCTACTCTCAATTCATTTCGTAGTCCATTAATGGTGCGGTTCTGTTGCTCAATCGTGGAGTGAGTAAGATTCTTGAGATTCTGGAATGAATCCTCCCATGGTCTGGGTTGAGAATAGTTCTGGTTTTGATTGTATGATCTAAATGGGGGCTGAGAGGCTTGAGGAACTTGAGGAATTTGTTGCATTAGTAGAGCTGGAGCTACTGGTCCATTTTGTTGGAATTCTTGAGACCATGAAAAATTGGGGTGGTATCTACATCCAGGGTTATATGTATTGGAGTGTGGGTTGTAATTTGATGGTTTTCTCATTACACCTATGGCATTGGCTTGATCTGAGTATGAGTCATGGCCATGTGGCTCTGTTGATTTAACAGTCGCTAACGATGCTATTTGTCGAGAGAGACCTTCAATTATTGCTTTGACTTCTTTAATTTCTGAACTTGACTCGCCAATGTGAATCTCATTTACTCCCTTAATTCTTCTAGTATTCTTGAGTGACCGACTCCGTTGTTGGGAATTATCCGGTTGTCGCTGGAAGAATTCCCAAATCTCTGATGCACTTTTTGACATTAGCTCTCCTCCACTTGTTGCCATTAGCCATTCTTGCACATTCGGCAATAATCCCTCCAAACAGTATTGGCATTGGTACCATTTCTCGTACCCATGATGTGGACACTTCAAGAGTAGCCCATTGAATCGGTCCCATATTTCGAAAAACTGCTCTTCTTCTCTCTGTGTAAACTCTGAAATTTCCCTGCGAATAGCATTGGTTTTATGCACTGGGAAATATTTATTCAAAAATTTTGTAACCATTTGTTCCCATGATGTAATGCTATTAGCAGGCAATGTATTAAGCCATGAACGATCTCTATCCTTTAAAGAAAATGAGAATAATTTGAGTTTAACATCATCATCTGAAAAATTCTCATATTTAAATGTTTGATAAATAGCATAAAAATCATTCAGATGATTATATGAGTCCTCATTTTATAGGCCATAGAATGTTGGGAGACAATTTAGCACACTAGGTTTTAGTTCAAAACTCCTAGCAGCTACATTTGGGTATCTTATGCATGGTGTGCTCAAATTAGCTAAAGGACTGAAATAGTCCTTAAATGGCCTCTCCTGTGGTTGCAAATCCATTTTATTTTTAACTTATTTGTGTGTGCGAAGTGTTTTCTCAAGTTCAAGGTCTATAGGTTCAAGATTAGGTAATAATGACCTATGACCATGCATGCAAAACAAATAAAATTAAAATAAAGATGGGAACAAAACAAATAAAATAAAGAAGAGGGAGAAATTACGATACTAACCTTATTACACTGTTAAAACCTTTCTATAAAAACACACTAAAAAAATTCGTGAAATAAATTAACTAAAAATAAATTAATAAGATAAACAAAAAAATTTACAAAGAAAAATAAATTGAAAATTAAATTACCGAATTTTAAAGAAGAGAAAAAGAAAAGAAATACTAACCTTTAAATGTAGATTCACTTTTTTTCTTTTTTTTAATAAGAAAAAAATACAAGAAAACAAATAAAAGAAATTATTGACAAAAATTAGTTCTACAAATTAAAATAACTTACCTCCCCGGCAACAGCGCCAAAAACTTGTTATGCAAATTTTATTGAACTTGCAAGCGCACGAATCTATTGTAGAATAGACTAATGGTGATGAGTGTCGATCTCACGAGGAGGTGGATTTTAATTATATGTAGAATTAATTTTGTATGAGGTGGGTTGGATTTGTGGTTAAAGTAACTTGGATTATTCTAAAATTGGAATTGAAATGACGAGAATAAATTGAAGTGAAATCTATTGAAATGATGTACTTGGGTATCTGGATCCGTATCAACATGGACCATGGGCTAAATATTCATTATTAATGCCAATTAAATTATGAAGGGGGAATCCACACCTCATGAATCACACTCTAATCAATATGGTGCTAAGGACTTATCGTACCAAATAATAATAATGCGGTACTAGACAAGATTAGTATTATTTTTCGACGAGAAGTCAAAACATTCACAAAAATTAGAGCGGAAGAGAAAATAAATTTACCAAATAAAGCCCATGACACATGTTGAGACTTCACCTTCAACCCAAGCTTGAAAGAAAATTAGCTACTCATAATTGAACTAGGGGTAAAATGGAAATTTATTAAAATACGTAGAAAATACAAGATGGAGAAGAAATTACAGAAAATAAATCCCAAAAATGGATTCAGAGGTATCGAATTAAGGGGGGAGGGCCCCTTTTTATAAATACATTGAGTAAATCATGGTCATCGGATTAAAAACAGTTTGGACGCTCAGGATTGCGCCACGTCATCAGTCAACAGTACGAGTGAATAGTATATGGTTTGACCATGCGGATGAACAGTAACTCTTAAACACATAAAAGCAAGGGTTGTTAGTAAGACTTGAAATATAAAATGACGGTTTTCTCCTTTATAAATATGCATTTTCTAACACTCAACATATATACAATTAAGTGAACATATATTTAATCAACTAGAAAATTCGTAGTATTTTACCAACATAGCCAATTCAAAATTAATTAATCCCCTAAATATACATTACAATTAACCAAAAAAAAAGAGAATTCCTGTTGTTTTGAATTCAACATGAATAAGTAATAGGGAAAATGACACAGAGACCCCTAACGTTTGAATAAGGGACACAAAACCCCCTAATGTTTCAAAAAAGACACCCAGACCCCTATTTCTTAATAGTAAATTATAATTTTACCATTATACCCTTATAGCATATTAAAAAATAATTGTTCATTATCCAATTTATTTCTATATTATTAATAAAATTATGGATATAACTTCATTACCCAATTTTTCCATTTAATTTTTATCAAATTTTATCTTCAAACTAAATAAATTTAATCCATTGCTCAAAAATAAAAATAGATTAAATTGATTATTAATATAATAAAAATAACATATATTTAATATAAAAATAACATATATTAAATTAAAATAAATTTAATTTATATATGGAGAATTGTTATTTTTAAGAAATTATCAATTTAATTTATATATAAGAAATTATAAGAAATAACATATGGAGAATTGTTATTTTTATTATATTAATAATCAATTTAATTTATTTTTATTTTTGAGCAATGGATTAAATTTATTTAGTTTGAAGATAAAATTTGATAAAAATTAAATGGAAAAATTGGGTAATGAAGTTATATCCATAATTTTATTAATAATATAGAAATAAATTGGATAATAAATAATTATTTTTTAATATGCTATAAGGGTATAATGGTAAAATTATAATTTACTATTAAGAAATAGGGGTCTGAGTGTCTTTTTTGAAACATTAGGGGGTTTTGTGTCCCTTATTCAAACGTTAGGGGTCTCTGTGTCCTTTTCCCTAAGTAATATCAGAGATGAGATCCCACTATGTTTAGATTTGAAGAAAAACAAATAATAATCGAGTCATGTTTTATTTAATAACATATTATAACAATTATGTTTGTAAGCCTAGCAAATTATTATTTTATAGTAAGAATGTGACCATACAATTATAAAACATAATCTCTTATACAACTTATTGATTGATTAATATCAATATCTCTTTAAATTAATAGATGTTGCACGATTTATTTTTTATTAATTTATAAAAGTGTTACTGTATATCCATGCAAATATATAGGAATGATTGTGTCAGTGGCTTGCTTAAAATAGGATGTGGTTAATTTCGTTGGAGGGCGTGGCTTCTATAAATGTCTTTACATATTAAAACAATAGTTTGACATATTTATTAAATTATATTTTAATGATTTTTAGTATTGTGCATGAATTTACTTACCGAGTTGACGGCTCACCTCTCGTTACCACATTTTTTGCAGATAGATGATGTGAGCTTATGGTCTTAAGAAGAAGAATAAGAACTCTATTTCTTTTGGGGATTAATGTTACGTTGATAATTTAAGAACAATTTAGCTTGCTTTGGGATGATATTTATTAGAGGATATGTTATTTTAGAATTTATTTATATGCTTTTGGAGGCTTAGAACATTATTGTTGGTTATTACTTTGAAAGTTCTAGAGATGAGAATGATAAAATACAGTTTCACTTTAATTACACCATACTACCTTGTCAGTGGAAATGGAGTGTTACATTATTCATCTAGGAAGGCTATCTCGTTTGCTGACTTTATTTATTCACATGCTATTGAAACATATGTAGACATAGAGACTTTTCTGATGATATCTGCTCTCTCATTTTCCGTTCCCATTACTACCTTTATATATTAGGATCCTCTACACCATATTATAGAATGTCATCACTCCGAGGAAGGGGCATTTGGATGAAGTAATTAGGCTGGATGTTGGGTTATTAGATTGCATTCTTGAGGGACGGCCCATTAACCTAGGCTATGCATTATGAGGCATATGTTGAGTACTCCTGAGGTTAATAACTGGTTGCTCCCATACAGCGATGTCAACACTAAGAATTTGCGACATTTTAGAGTGCCCTTTAGTGATCTGATCTATGAGGAAACCAAGAAAACAACAGGAGAAGCCATAACGGGAAGAATGGGAAGCGGTTGGAGATGACTTCATCTAAGAATCAGGACACTCTTGTGGCTGTAGAGGATGATTGTGTGGTTAACAATATCTATAATGCTGATCAACTTCTCAATTTTTTACTAAGGGCTAGACCTCAAATGGCACGACGCACTGCAGTTGCACAGGGTCTGGAGCTAGAGGAACATGATGAACATGACATGGATACCAACGAGCCTATATTTTCTAACAAGCCTATAATCCCTAATTGCTTTATGAGACAGTTGTCAAGTGAGGTTCGATCACTTTCAGAGCAACAACAGCAGTAGCTTAAGGCTTAGTTTATTGCGTTTTAGCTTCAACAGTAGCAGATTCTTAATCAGCAGTAATTGTTTTTAAATGGCCAGCAGCGTATCTTTACTGCTTTTGGCATTCCACCTTCATCTTCTTCCTCTCATCTAGTAGTTTATTATCAGTTTCTATATTTCGATTTCGCACAAACATGCTTACATTTTAGATGATAGTTTATATTATGTTTTTGTATGATGTTTTATGGATGATTATTGCGATTTTAGACATTGGTTTGGTTTTTGCATGTTAGTTTCCATGATTGCTTTGAGTGGTTTTATTTGCTCCATTTAGATGTAAACCTCACTAACATTTGTAGAGGAGATGCTTGTTCATAAGGGGAGGTTCTGCTGAAATTTCTATTTGGATGACAAAGGTAAGAATTTGGTTTCTCTATCCTTTTTTTTATTTCTATGTTGTCTTTTTTATGACGAAGGGGAAAATGGTTTAGTAAAAGAAGCACGTTAAGTTTGTTAAAAATTGGTATTTGTTAATTTGGAAATTTTTAATCTCAAAACTTGATAGGGGGAGCTTACATGTAGAAGAAGCAAATTTTGTAATTGTTTCTCTATACACTTGTGGGGTTTGTGATAACTCTATAAAATGAGAGTTATCATGACACTTTTAGACTTGAATTAACCATACTCAGAGAGTAAATGATATGTTTTTATTGCATTTTAATTATATTTTGCATTAATATCTATTTTAGTTTATTTTTAATAAATTGTGTTGTTTTAAAATAATTTATATGCTTAGATCGAATGCATAAAATTTCAAGGGAGGAATGTTCCTGCAATAGTCATACAAAGATAATGAAAGAGAATGGTTATAGAAGAATTGAAACAAGTCTAGAACAGTGCAGGTGCTAAAGCTATTGTTGTAGCACTATTGCTATAGCATCGTTGTTGTAGCAATTCTAGAGCATCGAGAGAGAAGATTCGCGCGAGATACTTAGAAGATCGTGATCTGGAGTTTTCTAATCTGGAAGATACACGCCCTAGACTTCCGTTTACCCTAATTCTCAGCTATAAAAGAAGCACACATGTAAAGAAAATGAGAAAGATGTCACCCAAGGAGAAAAATTGTAAAGAAACAAAAGAAAAACATAATTCAACAAAGAGATTAAGGGCTGCACTAGAGGAAAAAACGCAGAGATCCATTGAAAATCAGTCCTTCTTGTTATTTTCTTGTTTTCTATTTATTCATGTAGATGTATTTGATGGCTAAAACTCTTTTCTTTATTTTTCTTTTGCAAATCATGAACTAAATTTAATGGATGTTTAGCTGACATGTGCATGTTGCTCTGTGTTTGCTACAACGTTTTTTCTTAATTGTATTTATTTTTATTCTCTTTTTCGGCTAATCACTCATTTAGGGATACTACCTAAGAAAGAGCATAAAAAAAGTCTAACTTAGTGGATCTAATTAAGATAATATTTAGTTTTTAGATTTGGTTTCCTGAGTTAAGTTTAACTTGATTCGAAAAAGGGTCATACTTGATCTAAGATTAGTGAAGAACTAGACATTAGGATTCACCTTATAAGGTAATTAGAACATAGAACACATAATATTATATCTAATGTTAGCATAACACCTTATCACTATTAGGTTGCATATAGATATAAGATATCCAACAGGCGACAGCTGAGGATGCATGAGGGATTCTACCCAGTGCTGTAGTAAATGTTACGGCAACAAGTTCTTAATTAGAAAAATAGGCAAAACTTTTAAGTGAGTTTATCACTGAACTACTCCTTTCTTATTGATTGCATTTTCGTGTTTGATTTAGGATTTCCTTTATTGCATTTTTAATTTAGTTAGTTTATTAGTTTCTTTAATTATTTTATTTTAATTTAATCTAAACTGCACTGTCAAAATTGTTGTAGCAAATCCGATAACATCAATCCCCGTAGAGACGATCTTGAATACTTATCATTATATTACTTGTTGTCTATACTTGCACATTTGCACCCATAGCATTAGAAAGTGTACAATAGTTTGTCATCATAAAAAAGGCAAGAATGTTAACATACACATTTTCATAACAT
Organism: Citrus medica; assembly: GCA_002013955.2. NCBI lineage: Eukaryota > Viridiplantae > Streptophyta > Magnoliopsida > Sapindales > Rutaceae > Citrus > Citrus medica. Next base: position 334,804 of record MKYO02030958.1, on the reverse strand, counting down.
TGATTTCAATGATAACAAACTAGGTAAATATGTTGGAGATACTAAAATTAGTCAAGTTATTAAAGCCGTATGTTGTTTATAAGCAACTTTAACAATATAGACAAAAGTGGATAATCGTTAATATTAAGTCGGCAAACCGTTTTCTTAAGGAAATTTTATAGTTTTTTACTATGGAAGATAACGGCGAACCATTTATTGGAAAACAGTTAACCAAAAAATTCTAAAGAGCAAATTCTTTGGAATCGGTAAACCTTTTACAGATAACGGCTAACTAGCAAATTTCATAGAGGAATTAGTTTGCAATCAGTGTACTGTTTAGCACAAACGGCTAGCCGATAAATATCTTGCAGGTCTTTAGAATTTAACGGCAAACCGACTATTCAAAATTCAACATAACAATAACTTGTACAAAGTCAAAACAGTGATTCAATAGCAGGTAACGGCGATCTAATTATTCCCAAAAAATCTAGAACGGCTAGTTTTCTTCCCTAACTATAAAAGACTTAATCAAATTCAAATTAAAGTGATTTTCAACAATTATCATTGAGCTTTTTATTATGTATTAAATCTCTCTTGTGCTTAAAACTTGATTTTTCATCATAAAATCACAATTTGAGCTCTCATTTGTAAACACATATAGTGTGTGAAAGAAATTTGTGTAATTTTCATTCTTAAATAGTAAGTGTTTGAGAGAATGGGAAACACTTGGGTTAACAGATCTGGCATAACCTTTTGTTGTAAAGGTTGATTGATATCTTGAAAGTCAATTGTACAGCTTTAAAGTGTAGGGCTTAATTAGTGGAATCCTTAAGCCTAGTGAATTTAGAAGCATAGACGTTGGCAGAGTTTGCCGAACCACATAAAAGTATTGTGTTTGTTCTCTCCTCCCTTATCTCTTTAATTTTTTATTGTTAAAATTATTGTTAAGAGTGGATCCATAACCTTAACTAATTCAATTTCATAGTTTCATTTAAATTAAGTTGTTTATATTCAAGTTTTATTTTCATTTTTAGATAAAATAAAATAAACAAATTAAATTGTTTCTCCGAGCTATAATATAATAAGATACTTTTATACTTGGGAGTTAGAAATCACTTTTAAGTTCTGTCAATGTTGCTAGAATTATAAAAGAAGTTGGGGTTCACACAATCTCATATTCTATACAGAATAAAGAATTGTCTTTAGGAGAAGGCATAGGACATAAGAAGGTGAATAATAAGAACCACTATACTGGCAAAGGACTGGTGAAACTCATTCTAAGGTTCTTAGTTGATCCTTCAATTCAAATGGGACCATCAAAGAGGCATGATGCTGTCAAGTATCTCCTAAATGTCACTATTCTAGAGACTGCAAAGCGAATAACTTTAAGGTACAATTTATTATTGTCATCAAGTGAATCCAAAAGCTTTTTGCGTAGAAGGTCGATAGGTCTAGTGGATACAAAAACCTCATTGAATATGCAAGTCAGTTCGCATAACTCATATCTGAGGGAGTGTTAAGGGACAGAGAAGATCATATAAATTATAACACCATAAATCTATCACAAGCAGAGCATGTGATGAAGGGTTACTTACAAATCAAAATTCTTACACAAAAATCTCAAACTGAAATACCTCAAATTTTATTCAAATAAATCTACAAATTCATATAGCTAATACTAAATATTTACTCCCAAAGGCATAAATATGACAAAAGTCGCAACTCTCTCCAATTACAAGTTCATAAATTAAATAAGCATAAAGGAAACATGAGTTTATCCTTCTCTTATTCAACTAGCAAAGTTAAATAGATCTTTAGCTCCATAGATAAGCACACCTCTCAACAAGGTACTTAAGCTGAAAAAAGTAATGATAAGAGGTAAGGCATCAACTCGGTAAGTAAAACTATTCCCAATACAATAGGCGTATCGAGTACCAAAAATGTTGCAAACCTTCTTTTTATTAAAACATATATTATAAGTCATAAATTTCATAAACGACATATTACAACAGTATGACATAAATTCACAGTAATTCATAATATCAAAAATATAATTAATAATGGAAACAAATAACATATACATACAGAAAACAAAAGGTTAGCTCATGTCACATAGTGTCACCTATACTCTCAGTGACCCGGTTAGAAAAAGAATCAGAATCAAAGATCAAAATAATTACGGACAATGAGACAAAATATTTAAATTCATTTTTCATATGTAACAATTTACACCTGGCACTTGGTACTGTGCGTGGCATTTCATGGCATGGCCCCTATATAGTTCAAGAGGTTGTATTGTTTGTGGTATTTCATGGCATGACCCCTATATAGTCCAAGAGGTTGCCCCCAAACAAATTTTCATAAATAATCCTAATCAAATAGATGAACAAAACATTCATATCAGATTCACAAAAAAAAAAACATAACAATGATTTAGCCTCGCACACATTTTATGGATAATTTCATAAAAGATAATCATTTGGTAAAACAAATCATACACTTAAACATATTTATAATATTTTATTAAAACCATAAAAAAATAACATACTTTTTAGATTTGATAACATTTACGTAAACTAATTTTGCTATGAAAAACAATTAATTTTCAAAGAAATATAAAAATACATGTACTTATAATAGTATCAAAATAATCATACATATCTAGTACATTAGGAATGAAATTACTTACCTTGGTAAAAGTAATGATCTAAATGCATCTGTAAGTCTCTAATAGCTTCAAACACCTCGAACATCTTGAACAAATACAAGATATAACTATTAACAACGTATTCTAAGAACCTAATTTTCTAATTCATACTCGTACAAAACTAATTCTTAGAATTAACTCTTTAATTTAGAAATCAGAATAACACAATATTTTTCAAAACTATTATGGACATCCATGATCAGTATCACCCATAAATTTTTCAAAAGGATCTAACGCCAAAACATTTTCAAAACTACTTGTTTCTTGATAAATTCAAAATTGCCTCACAGTGCTTTAACTGGACAATATGGATTCCGAGATTTTTATAACATTAGACATTAATAAAAAAATTATGAAGTTAAAATTGGAAGTACTAGACACATATAATAACCTTTTTTAAAATTTCAGAATTGTTTGAGTTCATTTGGCACTACAAAGAATTTTGTGAATCTGGTCGTTCTGCTGGAATCACAATTTTCCAGTGCAATAGTGCCAGTTTTGAAAATCCATATAAAATTGAAAACAAAATCAAATCTTATGAAAAAAAAATTATTCAATAATCCTTCCTGTAGTTTTCAGAAAGATAAGGTTCTTCTTAAAAATTATTCATAAAATATATGCTTTATTTCGGGATATTCATGTTGTTCAAAATTGTTCAGTGTGTTTATTGCATCAGGGATAAACTAACATGATTCAACAATAATTAACGCACTAAACACAACTTAAACACATCCTAAATCATGCATAATGTTTTGTAAAAATCTAAAAACAATGCTAATAAAACCCTACATAGAGCACAACGATAGGGAAATCAAATAGAGATAGAGAGAGTAAAGTTTGCCAACTGTTAAGACTCTCTCTCTCTCCGCTAAGCAAAAGTTTAAATTATGGGGTATGAGTAAAAGAGTAATAAGCAGCAGAGAACATTAAAAAAAACACTGTGGATTTAGGGTTAGGGAAGAGAGGAAAGTATAAATTCATAGAAAATCTTAAGAAACTCTATTAACTCTGGAAAAAGTAAGTCTTTTCCAAAATTATCCCATGAATCCTATTTATAGATTTATTAATACTTATTAATAAAGTCAATAATGCCATTTATAATTCTAATAAAACAAAATTTCCATAATTTACAATCACGGAAATTTGGGCATTACATAAAGTCACTCTCTGAGCTGATTCAGTTAGCTTTCTTAGTGGAATTCAATGAAGAAGCAGTTGAGTTTCTTATGAAGTCCAAGAATATGCAGATTTTCACAGAGGATGAGGAGTTCATGTCCGCTACTTTCCCCTCTGGATTGATCTAAGAATTTTACTCCTTTTTGTTTCGTTTACATTCGTGAGTGTTTGATTTCATTTTCAACATAAGATAATATATATGGTTTGTGCTATTTTCTGAATTTGTAAGACTGGACATTGTTTCACTGCTGCTTCTAATTTGTTCTCTAGGGTATATGGCATGTGTTCTTATATGTCGAGTTTGCCTTTTGGAGTTGCAATTGTTGTGCGCGGAATGCGGAATCAAGCGCACCAAATAATTATAGAAAAATAAATGACATAAGAATTACATGGTTCGGTAATTAAACCTACATCCACGAAGGCAAGAAAGAAATAAACAATTAATAGAGTACAAATATTTGAGTAACGAATCTCACTTCCCAGAAACCCAACTATACCCAGTACTCTCACACTCTGTAGGAAAGATAAATTTCCCAGACACACTTCTCTCACTTCTCTTAAAAGCTTAGAAACTTATAAGCTTAACAATTTTGAGATGATTTCAAATGAATGAAATCCTTAGTTATTTATAGGAGAAATGAATTACTATGCTAAGAATTAAATAATTAAAAATATAATTTTTAATAATTATTATTTTTCAAATCCATCCCCCATTCTTTCTTTTAGGCTTTACAAAATCAACAAATTGTTGGTACACCAACAATTTGTTGACTTCAACAAATTTTCACCAACAATTTGTTAACTTCAACAAATCTCCACCTCGGCGAAAATTTTTCAAATCTGAGCCGACTACCAACAAGCCATCATCCCCAAAGTGGCTGCATCTCTATGACTGCCTACGTACCCAAAATTTTGGATCAAGCCAACCGTAGTTCAAAATTTCCGAAGGACATATCTTAACACAATCGAAGGATTTGAATTAATTTCAAGCAATGTTGAAACTTAACTCCAGAAACCATCTTCGTCAACATATCTGATGGATTATCTTTGGTATCGATCTTTCTCAACAACACAACACCGCTCTCGATAATCTCTCTCACATAATGATATTTCACATCTATGTGCTTCATCCGAGCGTGATATGTGTTGTGTAAATTTTATTGAACTCGTAAATGCACGAATCTATTGTTGTATAGATCAATGGTGACGAGTGTCGATCCCACGAGGAGGTGGGTTTTAATTATATGTAGAATTAATTTTCTAAATGGGGGCGGTTGGATTTGTGGTGAAAATGACTTAGATTATCTTAAAATTGGAATTGAAATGGCAAGAATAAATTGAAGAGAAATTCTATTGAAATAACGTACTTGGGTATCTGGATCTGTATCAACATGTACCGTGGGCTAAATATTCCTTATTAATACCAATTAAATCATGAGGGGGGAACCCACACCTCATGAACCACACTCTAATCAATATGGTGCTAAGGGCTTATCGTGCCAAATAATAATAACATTGTACTAGGGAGCCGATGAAATCAAGGCGGTATCTAGACAAGCTTATTATTATTTGTCGACGACAAGTCAAAACATCCACAAAAACTAGAGGGGAAGAGAAAATAAATTTACCAAATAAAGCCCATGACACATGTTGAGACTTCACCTTCAACCCAAGCTTGAAAGAAAATTAGCTACTCATAATTGAGCTAGGGGCAAAATGAAAATTTATTAAAATACATAAAAAATACAAGATGGAGAAGGAATTACAGAAAATGGATCCCAAAAATGGATTCAGAGATATCAAATTATGGGGGGAGGTTCCCTTTTTATAGATACATCGAGTAAATCATAGCCATCGGATTAAAAACTGTTTGGACGCTCAGGATTACGTCACGTCATCAGTCAACAGTACACGCGAATAGTACGCGGTTTAACCACGCGGATGAATAGTAACACGGTTTAACCTGGGTTGAACAGTAACGCGGTTTGGTTGAAAATAATCTTGTGTGATGCATGTACCGTACGCGAGATTTTTGGTCCACTGATATGCTGCCACGTCACCATCAACAGTACATAAGAATTTTAGTCCAATAGGATCGTAACACTTCATCAGTCAATGTCACATCATCGGTCAATGCCACGTCATCGATCCGTCTATATGAACAGTGTCGTGAACAGTAACGTAGACAATACCGTTCATGTAAACAGTGCCATTTTTCATTTTATGCTCCTCCTAAGGTTTTTGACCGTCATGAGTTCAAAAATGATGTCTGTTTTGCCATTTGATCTCTCGTTTATTGCAAAATGACTATAATGCCCCTAAAACACATAAAATACTTAATTAAAATAAAACACATGATTAAATTACAAGAAGCTTAAACACATAAAAGTAAAGGTTGTTAGTAAGACTTGAAATGTAAAATGACGGTTTTCTCCTTTATAAATATGCATTTTCTAACACTCAACACACCCCCCAACCAGCTTATTGCTAGTCCCTAGCAAATAAAGCGAAAACGAAATTCAAATCCAAAATGATTTTTTTTTTTAATAGAAACACTCGTATTTATTCAATCAGATTAATGATAGCAATCAAATAAAAGTATAAGCATTATCTCCAGTCTAAAGCAATATCACACCCACATCAACCATCCACATGAATCGGCCCAGTAGACTTTGTTATAGCTACTTTCAAGAATGACATGTCAAACCCCAAAATCTCACTGGAAGTAGTGACACTCTCAAAGAAATTAAACCCAATGAAAATAGTCACTCCAATGAATGGTAATTGAGAGAAAATAATAAAGAAGTGATATCACATGCTCTCACCAAGATGACAGAAATATGCCCTCAGCTTAGAAATAATACGATCTCAAGTCAAATAAAAATGCTAGTCAACCCAATTTATTTATTTTTATTTTATTTTTTATGCACCACTACATCTCTTTAGCCCATATAACTAGCTTCTACTTCATATTATAGTTCCCTAAAATCAAGAAGGAATTTTTATTAGGACGTAACGTAGGCTAGGGACATGGCTAACAAGGAGGGGAAATAAGAAAAACAAAATGTATGTTTAAGAAAAATACAGAGACTTTTTTTTTTGAAGTTGCAAGGTGGATTTCACCTATTATTGTTATTATTATTATTATTATTATTTTGAAACAACAAAAATTTTTTCTCTTTTTTTTGTTTTTGTTTGGCACAACTTCACTGAACAAAATAATTATTTACATTTTTCTCAAACATAAATAGGTGATGAAACATGTAGGATATTGAGTAATACTCCAAATCAGAGTGGGTCAAGATGATAAGTTTGTCAAAGAAAAAATATATATATATATATGCTTCTTCCTCATCTAGCAAAGTTCAAATAGCACCTGATACTCCGCAATCTAGCAGGATTGGAGTATTGGATTATGATCAAGAGTCTGTAGCCTCTTCTGACTTGGAAGCTTTCCAAGAAGATCCCATTCCTAAAGCCAACAAAGTACATTGGGAATTAGCACTCCCAACTGTAAAGTCCCCACCTGATTTGACCATAGACAACAGGCCCAGTGCATTAAATCAATCTCGATATAATGCATCCTCTGTCTATGAGTGGAATATAGATGGAATGTCCGAATACAACATCTTAGGTGTTTTACAACAAATGACCATGGCAGCCAATGCCTACAAAACCCAATCAGGCACTTCTGACAAGGCCATTGCAGAAATCCTAATTTCCGGTTTTACGGGTCAACTCAAAGGTTGGTGGGATCATCTTCTCACTAATTTACAGCAATTAGACATCCTAACCTCTATTAAGGTCGATGAGGATGGTACCCCCATTCTTGACGAACTTAATAATCCTATCCAGGATGCAGTTGCTACTTTGATTCTTATAATTTTATAGGTGACCCCTCTCACCTTAGAGACAAAAACACTGAGTTACTACATAACTTGAGATGTAGGAAACTTAGTGAATTCCAGAGTTATAAAACTACCTTTTTCACAAGGCTTTTCCTTAGAGATGACGCTAGTCATACTACTTGGAAAGAAAAATTCCTTGCAGGATTACCTACCCTTCTCGGTGAAAAAGTTAGAAATTCCATTAAAGCCCTTTATGACAACCGTATTCCTTATGATGAGCTCACCTATGGTGAACTTGTCAGTTTCGTCAACAAAGAAGGCTTAAAGATTTGTCAAGATTTGAAATTACAGAAACGACTTAAGTGGGAACTTAAGAAGTCTAAACAGGAATTAGGCAGTTTCTGTAAACAATTCAATTATGACCCCTTTAAGACTTCTACTTCCAAAGATTGTGATGGTAAGTGTTCTTCAAAACCTTACAAGAAACATCACAAATCCAGATTCCATAGAAAACCCTTTCGAAATTCTAGAGAATTATATTATAAGAAACCTTCGAGGCCTTATAATAAGCCCAAGTTCTCTAAAAAGAAAAAGTTTAAGGCTAAACCCGAGTTTAGAGCCAAACCTAGGACCCCATTCAATTACCGAGAAGCCATATGCCATAAATGTGGTATAAAGGGTCATACTGCAAAATATTATAGGATGAATAGGAGGCTTCATGAGCTTGACCTCGACGAAGAAATCCTTTCCAAAATTACTGCTTTGCTCATAGAGTCTTCTGACTCTGAGTCTTCCATGACGGGAGACAGTGAGCCTTTACAGATTGATGAGTTAAATTACTCAGATACATATGTCTCTTTAACCGATTCCGATACTTCGGACTCTGATGCTTATTTAAAGAAAATCAATGTTTTGACTAAAGACCAAGAAATTTTTCTTGAGCTTGTAAAGCATATTTCTGATCCCAATCTTCAAAAAGAGTATCTTGATAAGCTTTTAAAAACCCTTGATTCAAATAAACCGGAACCTTCTAAAGTTCCAATTGTCAAAAAATCTTCTTATGATTTAACTGAGATTTTGAATAAAAAGAAAACCAAAAAGGATGTTCCTAATATCCAAGATCTTCAAAAAGAGATTAAAGATATTAAACTTGAAATCAAGGATTTAAAAGAAAAACAAAAGCATGATTCTGATACTATTCAACTCCTTTTACAAAAGCAATTAAATGATGATTCTGATAAAGAAGTTGAAACTGATGGTGATAACGGGCAAAATGTTGAAAATATTGAATCAGTGCCCAATGATTTTTTATTTGTTTTAAAACAAATCACCACCAGAAAATATTTGATCAGAATTACTTTAGTTTTTTCCAAAGATTTTGAAATTGACACCATTGCCCTTTTTGACACTGGTGCCGATTTAAATTGTATTAAAGAAGACGTTGTTCCAAAGAAATTCCATGAGAAGACAAATGAGAGGCTTTCTGCCGCCAATAATTCAAAACTTAAAATCAAATCAAAAGTTGAAGCTTCTGTCCATAACAGTGGTTTTGAATTTCGAACTTCTTTTCTTCTCACTAATGACATACATCATGTTGTCATCTTAGGAACCCCGTTTATAAATTTGATTACTCCATATACTGTCAATTATGATAGTATATCTTTTAAAGCAAAATCCAAAAGACTTGTTTTCCCTTTTATTGAAAAACCGAAAACAAGAAACCTTAATATTGTTAAAGCGTGTTCTGTTTATCAAAACCAAATTAATGCCATGCTTAAATCCAAACAAACTGATTTGTTATGTCTAAAAAAGGATTTAGGTCTCCAAAGAATTGAAAAGCAATTACAAAATGATTTCGTCCAAAGAAAAATTTCTGATTTCAAAACCCTTATTGAAAAAGAAATTTGTGCTGATTTACCTTCTGCATTTTGGGAAAGAAAACAGCATTTGGTTGATTTGCCTTATGAAAGTTCTTTTGATGAAAGGCAAATACCCACTAAAGCCCGTCCAATTCAAATGAATATGGATTTAGAACAACATTGTAAAAATGAAATAAAAGATTTAGAGTCCAAAGGACTCATTGTAAAATCGAGATCCCCATGGTCTTGTGCAGCTTTTTATGTCAACAAGAATTCTGAAATTGAAAGGGGAACTCCGAGACTTGTCATTAACTACAAACCTTTAAACAAAGCTTTAAAATGGATTAGGTATCCAATACCTAATAAAAAGGATTTGCTCCAAAAACTGTGTTCAGCTTTTATATTTTCAAAATTCGACATGAAATCTGGTTTTTGGCAAATTCAAATTCATCCAAATGACCGTTATAAAACCACTTTTACTGTTCCATTTGGACAGTACGAGTGGACTGTTATGCCTTTTGGTTTAAAGAATGCACCCTCGGAATTTCAAAGAATTATGAATGACATTTACAATCCCTATTCTGAGTTTTGCATAGTTTACATTGATGATGTGTTGATTTTCTCCCAAACTATTGATCAACACTTCAAACATTTAAAGACTTTTTATTTTGCCACTAGGAAGGCTGGCTTAGCCCTCTCTAGTTCAAAGATTTCACTATTTCAAACAAAAGTTCGGTTCCTTGGCCATTACATTTCTAAAGGAACCATTACCCCCATTGAAAGATCACTTGCCTTTACAGACAAATTTCCCGACAAAATTCTAGACAAAACCCAATTGCAACGGTTTTTGGGTAGTTTAAATTATGTTCTTGATTTCTGTCCAAATATCAATAGGATTGCAAAACCTTTGCATGATAGGTTGAAAAAGACTCCTGTTGCATGGTCAGATGAGCATACTAGAATTGTCAAGCATATAAAGACAATTGTAAAAAATATCCCATGTTTATTTCTTGCAAACCCAGCATTACCTAAAATTGTTGAAACTGATGCATCAGATATAGGTTATGGTGGTATTTTAAAGCAAAAAGAAAATGATAAAGAACAGATAGTTCAATATGTTTCTGCCCATTGGAATGATTGTCAGAAAAATTATTCTACTATCAAAAAAGAAATTCTTTCCATTGTGTTATGCATATCTAAATTCCAAAGTGATTTATTAAATCAAAAATTTTTACTTAGAATTGATTGCAAAGCTGCAAAACATGTTTTAGAAAAAGATGTTCAAAATATTGCATCAAAACAAATTTTTGCACGATGGCAAGCCATTTTAAGTGTTTTTGATTTTGATATCGAATTTATTAAAGGTGATCAAAATTCTGTTCCAGATTTTCTAACAAGAGAATTTCTTCAAAACAGATAATGCCGCCGAAGAGAAAGGATAAAGGTAAAGCAGTGCTTAAAGACTCTGACTCTCAAGTCACCTCCAAAGAAACCCAATCCACTCCTTCTAAAGATAAATTACTTTCTTCAGCCATGCCAATTAAATCCTGGATTGAAATGGTCGAAGAAGATGAGACCAAATACAAAGCCATTTCCACTGATGACCAAATAAAGCAATGGATGAGTTCCATTACCAAATCTCCTGAGCTTATGCTTGCCCTACAAAACCTTTCTCAAAGCCAAATTGTTCCCAAAGAAGACATTACAATTGCAAAGCCCATTACAACACCCTTTCCAAAGGAAGTCTCAAAGCCCTCTTCCCAAAATGTTGTTGTTTCTGGAGAAAGTTCATCTTCCCAAATTGTACTTTCCCAGCCAACACCTTCAAAGAAAACCTCCGATTGGTTTGATAAAACCCATTTTCAAAATATTTTATCTGTAGAAGATGGATTTTACCATTCTGATCCGTTTCAAACAATTTCAAAGTTTTTCCCAAAAAACTGGTTTTTTAAACCATGGGATTTTACAAAACCACAATCTTACTATCAAAGCATTTTGGAAGTTACTGAGTCTGTTAAATTCAAACATTTCTTTCTCAGTGAAACCCATAAAGAACCAGCCTATTCAACGGCTACCATTTTAAAAGTTTTGAGCCCAAATCAGTGGGGTGACCAGCTCCACACACAAAGGAGGTTCCCTCCAAATTTTCAAATGTGTTTGCCACATTGCTTAACCTATTCCTACTGGGATTACCAACAAGCTTGGTACAACACATTTTTTATCCAAAACCCAAAGAAATCCCATTCATGGTTATTTTTCTTCAATTCGAAAATAACCGTCCAAAGCCTCCCAAATTGGTTTCACCATTGGTGGAACATTTTTGGCCCAACTCCTCAAATCCTAACCCAAAATGCCTCCCAATGCTTAACCCTCTTTAAAGCCCATTATACCCCTTCTGAATCCGAGAAAAGGTTTCCCCCATTTCTCTGTTTCTGTACAAATTTCTTCCTCCCTTGGGTCTGGATGTGGAATCTTCGATTTCATACCCATGAAAACCAACTTGTTTTACAAAGAATTTTCAAAGTCAAGTGGTGGTCTAAATTTGATGAAAACTCCAAATTGACTGAGAAATTGATTCGAGACTGGCTTTCTGCCAAAGGCTTTCTTCAGCCCTCAATCCAACATTCCAAAGCCCAACAAACTTTCCTTACCCAGAAATCCAAAGCCCAGTCACTCTTGGCAAGTGCCAAGTCCGAAGATGAATATTTCAAAGTAATGGAACAGCTCCTCACTTCACGGTCCAAGTCTTCTGTTGCTGCATCCTCCGATGAAGATACAGATCAAGATGAAGAGCCGTTCATTTCCCTTGGGGATGAAAATGAAGATGACTGCTTCGGCATTTTCTCTCCCATAAAGCATTCTAAATAATTATTTATTTTCTTGTAAAACATCATGTACATTTTCTCATGTACTTAAAAAAAAAATTATTAGTATATTTTCATTTTGTATTTATACTGTATTTTGTACCTTCGGGTGGTCCCCTGGACACAAGTGAGAGCGCACATGTCTCTTCACCCGAATTTCTAAAATTAAAAAGCACTGTTCATCCAAAGCCTACTGTTCAGCCTCGCTCCCGCTACAGTTGAAGCGCTACAGGGCCGCTACAGTTTATTTTAAAGCCATGTATATAAATCAAGAGGAAGACTTAGACTCCTCAGAAGTTTTCAGATCTAGAATTTTTCTTTCTCTCTCTTCTTTCTCTTTCTTCTTCTTCTTCTTCTCTCTTCTCTCTCTCTCTCGGAAGTCTGGTCGGGACATCGCGAAAGCAATATTTCCTGTCTTGAGATATGCTCAAGGCTTCAAGGAAGCTTTCAGTCCTGTAATCTTCCTTTCTTTCAAAATTTTTCTTAGAAATCTGAAACAATTGTAAAGCAAAGCATCCAATCCAAAGAAACAAAGATGTATGTTTAGATTTTCTTTGTAAATTTATTTAAAGCATTTACTTTTCCGCAATTTAAATTTATGCAATTTAAATTTCTGTACTTTTAATTTAAAGCAATTTCATTTATGTACTTTAAATTTTCGCATTTTAAATTTTAAAGCATGATCGCAGACTGGTTTTTATCAGATCTGCCATAAAACCTGTACATTCTTCTGAGGCAACGAGACCAGATCTCAATCCTCAGTCGTATCTTTCTCTTCTCCCTCCATTCCTTCAGAGCACCATTTCCGGGACCCGGATCTGGTACTGTGTATGCACCCGGCCTTAGATGTATGATCTAGGCGTCAAAGAACTTAATCATATCTGGTAAAGATCTAATAAAATAAACCAACCACGATTAAAGCAATCTAATTATATTTGGTAAAGCAATTATTCTATATATCGACTATTTGGAGATGAAAATGAAGATGACTGCTTCGGCATTTTCTCTCCTATAAAACACTGTAAATAATTATTTATCTTCCTGTAAAAGAATTATGTACATTTATCGTGTACTTAAAAAAAATAGTATTTATATTTTCATACGTATTAATATGTATTTTTGTACCCTCGGGTGGTCCTCTGGACACAAGTGAGAGCGCACATGTCTCTTCACCTGAATTTCTAAAATTAAAAAGCACTGTACATCCAAAGCCTACTGTTCAGCTCCGCTCTCGCTACAGTTTCTTTTAAAGTCATGTATATAAATCAAGAGGAAGACTTAGACTCCTCAGAAGTTTTCAGATTTAGAACTCTCTTTCTCTCTCTTTCTCTCTTCCTCTCCCTCTCTCTCTCTCTCTCTCTCTCTCTCTTCTTCTTCTTCTTCTTCCCTTCTCGGAAGTCTGGTGAAGACACCATAGAAGCATCATTCCCTGTCTTGTGACATGATCAAGACATCAAGGGAGCTTCTAGTCTTCTAATCTTCCTTTCTTACAAACTTTCTCATAGGAAAGATCTGAAAACATTGTAAAGCAAAGTTCCAGTTTAAAGAAATCAAAAGATGTATGTTTAATTTCCTTTCCATGTAATTTATTTTAAAGCCATTTAAATTTCCGCAATTTAATTTATGCATTTTAAATTCCCGCAATTTACTTTTAACGCAATTTCCTTTATGTAATTTAAATTTCTGTATTTTAATTTAAAGCAATTTCTTTTAAAGCATGAACGCAGACTGGTTTTTATCAGATCTGCCATAAAACTTGTACGTTCCTCTGAGGCAACGAGACCAGATCTCAATCCTCAGTTGTATCTCTTCTCTTCTCCCTCCAATCCTTCAGAGCACCATTTCCGGGATCCGGATCTGGTACTGTGTATGCACCCGGCCTTAGATGTATGATCTAGGCGTCAAAGAACTTAATCATATCTGGTAAAGATCTAATAAAATAAACCAACCACGACTAAAGCAATCTAATTATATTTGGTAAAGCAATTATTCTGTATATTGGCTGGTCTACGTAGAGATGAGGGTACTGGTCCAAAGGAGGATTAAAAATCTTTCTGAAAAATTCCTTCTGGGAATTCGGAAAGGACCTCATTCTCCGAAGATACAACGCCACGTATAGAATAAATTATAAAATTTGATAAAGCCGTTACAATTCCATCCATTTAAAGAACTCATTAATCAGATCTGGTAAAGCAAGTTAAAAAGAACTAACCGCGTTCCAATTCCGCGTTATCAAATCGTTTTATTAAAGCATCCAATAATATTTTCCAAAGAAAACACACCCTTCCTTCGATCCACGTTATTTCCCTTCTGGTATATATATCTATCTATATTTAAAGGCTCAAAAGGGTTAACTATGGATATTTCATAAAAGGGATGGCTAGAAAGGCTCAAACGGGTCAAAGATGGTCATTCCATTGTCTTTTAGGGTTCTAAATAATCTTCCATATCTACTAGTTAGATGGGCCTCCAAATGTAGCAACACACATTTTTTTCTTTTTTTCTCTTTTTTTTAATTTATATAATTTTTTTTTGCTTTTAGGGTTAACTCAAAATAAATCTAAAGATCCTCCAAATGTAGCAACACACATTTTTTTTCTTTTTTTCTCTTTTTTTTAATTTATAAAAATTTTTTCTTTTAGGGTTAACTCAAAAGAAATCTAAAGATCGTGTATAAAACTGCTAACCTGTATAAAAAAAATTGGCAAAAGGGTTACTCTCCAAGAAAAATGATAGGCTCAAAAACTCACTTGGTACTTATTATGACATGTTCATTCCTTCAAGCAACTCATACTTGTCTCCGACATCAACATGTAGAGTAGCAAACATAGTATGACATCACTTAAGACCAAAGATAATACAAATACTAAAATTTGAATTAATCATGTCATCCAATGTTAAAAAAAAAATTAACTAAGAAGATGCGTTTCTATAGACATTACAATCCATATTCAGCCATCTTCGACTCAAATATTTGAAAATTAAAAAGAAAAAGAAAATGAACATCAAAACTTAAGTCAAGAAAAAGAAAATGTCTGAATTTTTTTTAATTTTTTTTTCAAGCTATGAAGATGCGTTTCTAGAGTCACTACACTCCATATTCAGCCATCTTCAACACAAAAAGTTAGCAACAGTTATTTTCTACAAAAAAAATTAGTAAAAACTTAACCAAAATTCCACAATTGTCGACTATTCCCTCCCCCCAACCAGAACGAAACATTGTCCTCAATGTTTTAAAGGAAAGAAGTAGAGTTTAGAAGACATCACCTAGGTGGTGCAACACAAAAGAAAATATTTACAAGCGGAGAGTTAAATCTAATTTGTACTTCTTACTGCGGCTACTGTTACCGTCATCATTTGGACGCTCGAACACAAAGGTCCAAGGGTCTAGCTCCGGTTTATAAGCTTGTAACATATCAAGTAGCTCATTAGCAGTGTGAGCACAAATAAAAATCTTTTTCGCATTGGAAGGAACAAAAAAAAATTTTTATTGCATGGTTAAGAAATGCGATAAAGCCATCATAAAAGTTATTGACATTTAACAAACCGATGGATTTATGGTGAATGTGCAGATGGGCCCAAGATGCTAGTGTGATAAGTGCCTCTAGCGTTGCAAGATCTCCTGGAAGTAAAATAAAAGCATCAGCATGATTAAGCATTTCAGTTATTCTTTCTTGCATACCTGAGATGACTAACTCTTCTCCAGTTGGTGAGTCGGACAAACTGCCGAAAGGTTTTAGGGCTCTTGGGATGATGCCTAAGACTTGGCTCCCTCTGATAAAAGCAGTTTCTGAGACCAATTTTGATAACTCTCGGTTACCTCCTCCATACGCTAAGTGTAATTTTCTCTCTGCTATGCTTCGACCATGATCTATGGCTGCATCAACGAACTCTTTATGTTTGCCATAGGTAAATCCAGAACTCACACAAATGTTCTTAAATTGCCTATTGGGAGTAGCTGCCATTGGAATATTTCTAAAAAATAATTTGTGAGTGCTTAACAAAATGTCATATTTAAGAATCTTGGTGACAGTGGATAACAACTGTGTATGAGGTGGCATGTCAGTGTTAAATGACGAGTAAAGCACATGGCTCGATAGTCAAAAAGCAAACAGTAAAAAGGAAAAAAAACAACAAATATTAATAAAATTATTAAAGACAATAATGCAAACAATAAAACAACAGTGAAATGAAATAAAATAACAGTAAAGTAAATGGATATTGACAGGTAGTTGTGATTGTGCCTCACATATTCCTCTGGTTTTACGTCCAGAAACGGCTTGAACGCCCTCTATGGGTCGAGGATAGGCTTCCAATCCTGTTTTCTTATAAACTGGCAAACAGGGTCGTTTATAGTTAGATTCCCGAGACTATATCGTGCATGCTCTTTTTGAAATAATGGCCCTAACTAGAGAATTGCTCCTTGCACATATCCCCTGGGATGCATTTCAAGAGACAGAAGGATATCATCCAATGACTCCTTATTCAAGCCATCCCTAATGAATTGAATCTTATCTTCCCTGTTATCAGACACCATTCCTAAAGAGCATGGGTTTTTATCGCAACACATTATGGCACACTTATGACAAGCAACAGAAATTCTTCGAGCTCGTTGTTTTCTTACATAATTTCCTTTACCACAACCAGGCATGTATGTAATAAATTTTGGAGGTAACTCACCTGCCAATCGTACTTTAGCCTAAATTAACCAACGGATGTCAGCAGGTATGTTATTCCTCATAAGCAATCGCATGCGTTTGGACCGAGCTTTATAGATTGTAAGGAGGGCATTCTGAGGAAGTGAAGGGAATCGATTGTTAAGCTTCGCTAGAATCTCGTTTCTGTCCATACCTTCGCCTCAGAATATCAGTTATTATGGGAAACTGAAGTAACCAACTTGATTGTCACGGAGTAGCGTTATCCGCCACTTCACCGGGGTAGCAAACTAAAGTACACAAACAAAAAAGCAAATTAAAACAAACAAAGAAAATTAAAATTGTCCTCTTATTAAATTTACCTCAATCTCCAACTGGATGTCGTAAACACTTCTCTCAATGTCTTTGAGTTGGCTTTCTAAACCTTCAACATAGGATACTAACTCTGGTGGTTGTAGAGCCCAAATACGATGTGTTTTACAAAATTGAATCTGCCTTTCGATATGAGTTTTGACACGTTGAAGTGGTTTAAGAATGTTCAGGAGGAATGGTCCAAGTATGGTACTCATGATTAACAATGATAAGAAAAAAAAATTAATGGTTAAACAAACACACTTATGCAAAAATAATTTCAATTAGCAAAGGAATAATAAAAAGAAAGAAAGAAAAATCAAATCACCGAAAATAAAAAATCAATTCAAATCTGGTGGGTCACTCAAATTTATTTCGGTGTCTTCTCCATGTGGTTGGTACTCTAGATATGGCTTTAATCTTTGACCATTAACTTTAAACATGACATTGTTCTTTGGGTCCTTAATTTTAATTGCCCTATGTGGAAAAACAATATGAACAATAAAGGGGCCAGACCATCGAGAGCGTAACTTACCTTGGAATAGGTGCAAGCGAGAATTGAATAAAAGCACTTTCTGACCTGGAGCAAACGATTTTCTCATAATTTGCTTATCATGGAAGAATTTCATTCGTTGCTTGTAAATCTTGGCATTTTCATATGCATCATTGCGAATTTCTTGAAGTTCTCCCAACTGTAATCTTCTTTCTGAGCTGGCTTGCTGCATGTCAAAGTTGAATTTCTTGATAGCCCAATATGCACGATGCTCGAGCTTCACAGGTAGGTGGCAAGCTTTTCCATGCACTAGCTTGTAGGCTGACATCCCAATCGGGGTCTTGAAAGCCGTTTTATATGCCCATAATGCATCATCAAGTCTTAATGACCAATCTTTTCTATCTGGCCTCACCATCTTTTCTAATATGTGCTTTATTTCTCGATTGGAGATCCCAACTTGACCACTGGTTTGCGTATGATATGGGGTCGCCACTTTGTGAGTGATTGAATATTTTGTCAAAAGAGCTTTGAATGCTTTGTTACAAAAGTTGGCACCACCATCACTGATTATCGCCCGAGGGAATCCAAAGCGCGAAATAATGTTACTTTTCAAAAATCCTATCACCACCTTGTGATCATTGGTTCTGCATGGAATTACTTCTACCTATTTTGATACGTAGTCAACAGCAACCAATATGTATTGATGGCCAAAAGAAGGGGGAAAGGATCCCATGAAATCGATACCCCATACATAAAAAATCTCAACCACTATAATTGGATTTAATGGCATCATGTTCCTTTGTGTAATGCTCCCCATTTGTTGACACCTATCACATGAAGAACAGAAAGTGTAAGCGTCTCGAAATATAGTTGGCCAATAGAAACCACATTGTAAAATTTTAGTCGCTATTTCTTAGCGCTGAAATGGCCTCCACAAGCTTGTTCATGGCAGAATGAAAGAATATTCTGAATTTCATTTTCTGGAACACATCGTCTAACAATTTGATCTGCACAATACTTGAACAAATACGGGTCATCCCAAAAGAAATTCTTTATTTCCGTAAAGAATTTAGCCTTATCTTGCTTGGTCCAATGCTCTGGAAGTTGACCTGTAACAAGATAATTAACGATATCAGCATACCATGGTAATACTTCCACACTCATCAATTGTTCATCTGGGAATGACTCATTCAATGGTAATAGCTCTATAATTGTGTAAAAATGGAAACGACAGAGATGGTCTGCCATAACATTTTCTGTGCCTTTCTTATCTTTCAATTCCAAGTCAAATTCCTGTAAAAGCAACACCCAACGAATTAGTCTAGCGTTTGCATCTTTCTTTGTTAGAAGATATTTAAGAGCAGCATGATCTGTGAATATAATTATTTTACAACTAATGAGATAAGATCGAAATTTTTCCAATGCAAACATTACTGCTATCATTTCTTTTTCAGTAGTTGAATAGTTCAACTGTGCATCATTCAATGTCATACTAGCATAATAAATAATATGGGGAATTCGATCAACTCTTTATCCTAATACTGCTCCTACTGCATAATCAGATGCATCACACATGAGCTCGAATGGTAAGCTCCAATTTGGGGGCTGAATGATGAGTGATGATGTCAACAACTGCTTTAATTTTTCAAAAACCACAAGACATGAATCATTAAAGATAAAAGGTACATCCTTAGC
Organism: Citrus medica; assembly: GCA_002013955.2. Taxonomy (NCBI): domain Eukaryota; kingdom Viridiplantae; phylum Streptophyta; class Magnoliopsida; order Sapindales; family Rutaceae; genus Citrus; species Citrus medica. Next base: position 315,177 of record MKYO02030958.1, on the reverse strand, counting down.
AAGTAGATTACATAAGGGTCTAGAAAATTTGCTAAAATCTTTAATGAAACGTCTATAAAAACCAGCATGCCCAAGGAAAGATCTTACTTCTCTGACTATTTTGGGTGGAGGAAGATTATAAATGAGATCCACATTGGCTTTGTCAACCTCAATATCTTTGCTCGAAATGATGTGACCGAGAACAATACCTTATTTTACCATAAAATGACACTTCTCCCAATTTAAGACCAAGTTCTTCTCGATACATCTCTGCAGAACTAGTGTTAGATGATGTAAACATTGATCAAACGAGTCACCAAAAATGGAAAAGTTATCCATAAAAACTTCAAGGAATCGTTCAACCATGTCAGAAAAAATGCTCAACATGCATCGTTGAAATGTAGCAAGTGCATTACATAATCCAAATAACATCCTCCTATATGCAAATGTGCCAAAAGGGCAAGTGAAAGTAGTTTTCTCTTGATCTTTTGGTGCTATGAGAATCTGATTATATCCGGAGTAGCCATCTAGAAAGCAATAAAATTCATGGCCTGCCAATCTATCAAGCATTTAATCGATAAATGGTAAAGGAAAATTGTCTTTACGTGTGACAGAATTCAACTTTCTATAATCAATGCATACACGTCATCCTTTAGTTACTCTAGTTGGTATCAATTCATTCTCAGCATATGTAACTACTGTGACTCCTGACTTTTTAGGGACAACTTGTACAGGATTGACCCATGAACTATCAGAAATTGGGTAAATGATACATGCGTCTAATAACTTAAGGACTTCAATTCTAACAACTTCTTTCATGTTAGGATTTAACCGACGTTGCATTTCCCTAGTAGGTTTAGTATTTTCATCAAGGTGAATGTAATGCATGTAGTCTACTAGGTTTATACCTTTGATGTCTGCTATAGTCCATCCTAATGTTCCTTTGTGCTCTTTTAAAACATCCAACAACTTACCTTTTTGTTCGTCGTTTAGGGATGATGAGATGATTACTGGTAGAGTACTTTCTTCTCCCAAAAATGCATATTCCAAGGTGTTGGGTAATGGTTTGAGCTTGAGTTTTAGTGGTGATTCTGATAATGGGATGAGTTTCTTCTCTAATGGTGCTAGTTGTTCAACTCTTGACTTCCATTTACTAGTATCCATGGATGGTGTTAAGTCAAGTAGAGCATTGACCTCATCGACCGATCTGTCAATATCAAAATCCAAACCAAAGTGAGTTAAACATGTTTGTAAATGATCATCACTGAGGTTTGAAAGAAAAGTATTATCAACTATTGTTTCTATTAAATCCACATCAACAATTTCATCATCTGCATTGTGAGGTTGTTTGGCAATGTTGAAGATGTTCAACTCCATAGTCATGTTGCCGAAGGACAACTGCATATTTCCAGTCTTGCATTGAATATGAGCATCCGCAGTTGCTAAGAAAGGTCGACCTAGAATAATGGGGATGTGCTTCCTTGAATCTTGTATTAGTTGAGTGTCAATTACAATGAAATCAACTGGAAAATAAAATTTTTCTACCTGGATAAGCACGTCTTCCACAATACCACGAGGTATTTTCGTGGACCGATCTGCAAGTTGTAACACCACTAGAGTTGGGTGTAATTCTCTCAGTCCAAGTTTCAAAAATACTGAGTAAGGCAACAGATTTACACTAGTTCCTAAATCCAACAAAGTATTCTCAATTGTGTGGTTCCCTATACTACATGAGATTGTTGGGGAACATGTGACTTTGCATTTTAGAGGAATTTTATGTTGGAGGATAGAACTAACGTTTTCTGTTAAAAATGTCTTCTTTTGAACATGAATGTTTCTCTTTTTAGTACACATGTCTTTAAGAAACTTGACATAAAATTAAACTTGCTTTATAGTATCAAGTAAAGGGATGTTAACACTTACCTATTTGAAGATTTCGAGAATCTCACCTGTGGATTTTCCCTTCTTTCCTTTCGCTAACCTTTGAGGAAATGGAGCTTTGGAAACATACTCTCGTGGGTTGGTTTCTTCTTTCTCCTCCAGCGATAAGTCTTCAACATTTACAGGTACAATTTGATTTTCTTCTGTCACCGACATCTCCACTTTGTTGTCAACTTATTTTTCTTTTCGCAAGGTCATGACTGCTTTGACCTCTCCATGCTGCTGTCATGAACTGGTACTTGCTTCATGCACTCTTTTAGGATTAGGCACTAGTTGACTTGGAAACTTACCTTTCTCAACAGTCATTGCCAAGGTCTGAACTGAAGAAGCAAGTTGTTCTACCATCTTCTCGAGGCTTGAAACTAATTGGGCTTGTGAGTTGAAGCCTACTTTTAACTTATTTCGTAGTCCATCAATGGTACGGTTTTGTTGCTCAATTGTGGAGTGGGTAACATTCTTGAAATTCTGGAATGCGTCCTCCCATGGTCTGGGTAGTGAGTAGTTCTAATTTTAATTGTATGGCCTAAATGGGGGCTGAGATGCTTGAGGAACTTGAGGAATTTGTTGCATTGGTGGAGCTGGAGCTGCTAGTCCATTTTGTTGGAATCCTTGAGACCATGAAAAATTGGGGTGGTCTCTCCATCCAGGGTTATATGTATTGGAGTATGGGTTGTAATTTGATGGTTTTCTCATTACACCTATGGCATTGGCTCGATCTAAATATGAGTCATAGTCATGTGGCTCTGTTGATTTAGCAGTCGATAACGATGCTATTTGTCGAGCGAGACCTTCAACCATCTCCTTAACTTCTTTGCTTTCTGAACTTGACTCACCAATGTTAACCTCATTTACTCCTTTAATTCTTCTAGTATTCCTGAGTGATCGACTCCGTTGTTGGGAATTATCCGCTTGTCGTTGGAAGAATTCCCNGCTGGAAGAATTCCCAAATCTCTGTTGCACTTTTTAACATTAGCTCTCCTCCACTTGTTGCCATTAGCCATTCTTGCACATTCGGCAATAATCCCTCCAAAAAGTATTGGCATTGGTGCCATTTCTCGTACCCATGATGTGGACACTTCAAGAGTAGCCCATTGAATCGCTCCCATGTTTCGAAAAACTGCTCGTCCTCTCTTTGGGTAAACTCTGAGATTTCCCTACGAATAGCATTGGTTTTATGCACTGGAAAATATTTATTCAAAAATTTTGTAACCATTTGTTCCCATAATATAATACTATTAGCATGCAATGTATTAAGCCATGAACGAGCTCTATCCTTTAAAGAAAATGAGAATAGTCTAAGTTTTACATCATCATCTAAAAAATTCTCATATTTAAATGTTTGACAAATAACATGAAAATCATTCAAATGATTATATGGGTCCTCATTTTCTAGGCCATAAAATGTTGGGAGACAATTTAGCACACTAAGTTTTAATTCAAAACTTCTAACAGCTACATTTGGATATCTTATGCATGATATGCTCAAATGAGCTAAAGGACTGAAGTAGTCCTTAAATGGCCTCTCCTATGGTGCTTATAAATCCATTCTATTTTTAATGTGCCTGTGTGTGAGAAGTGTTTTCTCAAGTTCAATGTCTATAGGTTCAAGATTAGGTAATAATGACCTACGACCATGCATGCAAAACAAATAAAATTAAAATAAAGATGGGAACAAAACAAATAAAAATAAAGAAGAGGGAGAAATTACGATACTAACCTTATTATACTGTTAAAACCTTTCTGTAAAAACACACTAAAATATTACGTGAAATAAATTAACTAAAAATAAATTAATAAGATAAACAAAAATTACAAAGAAAAAAAAACTTAAAAATTAAATTACAGAATTTTAAAGAAGAGAAAAAGAAAATAAATACTAACCTTTAAATGTAGATTCACTTTTTTTTTAAATACAAGAAAACAATTAAATGGAATTATTCACAAAAATTAATTCTATGAATTAAAATTACTTACCTCCCTGGCAACGG